>LPNX010192828.1:0-20710 GCA_001517045.1 Pseudotsuga menziesii | reverse complement strand
CCCCCCCCCCCCCTTCTGCTTACCAAACCCATTGGGGGCAGAGGCCCCCAACCTTACACTGCTGTCCCACCTACTAAGACAATAAAAACTCCCCCTGTGTTTCGTGCTCCTCCCAAATGAGCGCTGTGCGATGAGTTGGGCCATGTGACTCACCTATGTCCTCAGTTACCAGCATTACAAGAATACATGCAACTGCTTGACGACAACCCCACTATCCCGGTTGTCCATCTAGATCCAACCCCTATGCCTCGCGAAAAATCCCTGCGCACTAACCACTGCTGTGCCTTATGCGGTGTCTACGGGCATTACTCACATCACTGTCCCGATCTCCCCGAGTACAGAGCAGCTCTCTTTGAAATGAACAATCTGGATCTTGAGATGGCACCACCCACCATTGTGGAAATCCACCCCCCGGACTCTTCCTCTTCCGAAGAGGTTAATACCATTTATATGATATCTTCCACCACTACTCCTTCGTCAACCGATTTGACGACACAAACATTCTGTACGGATGAGGATATTCTCGAGGCTCTCACTGCCCCGGATTATCCTTGGGATGACATGCACCATCGTTCCTACTTCCTCCCAGATGAATCTTCCTCTAACACTGCTACCCAATTTGCAGTTGAATCCAAAGACTTCCTTCCCCCCAAGGTCGACTGGTTCAAGGACCCTATTCCTACTCCTGATGCCTTCGAAGAGGGTAACATGGCCAACATTTCACCTGTCATCCAAATTGATATCGCTACCCCCAGAGGCACCCCCAAACTCATCGCTTTAGGAGCATCTTGCACTAAGCAGGATATTGAGGAATACAAAACACTCTTTAAAGAATTCCGTGATGTCTTTTCCTGGTCCTATACCGAAATGCCTGGTCTTGACCCTGCCATTATATAGCACCACATTGACACATGGCCTGATGTACCCCCCCCCCCCGTTCGTCAGAAACAGCGTCCCATTCATCCCTTAAAACTCCCAGCTGTCAAAGCAGGGATTGAGAAGCTTCGCACGGTAGGATTCATTTATCCTATTGCCTATACCACTTGGGTTTCAAACCCTGTTCCTGTCAACAAGAAACAGGGCACCATTAGAGTATGCACTGATTTCCGAGACTTAAACCGCGCCTATCCCAAAGAGAATTTCCCTACGCCATTTATTGACCAGCTCATTGATGCATGTGCGGGGCATGAAGTCCTCTCGTTCATGGACGGTTTTTCCAGATACAATCAGATCCAAATCCGCAAGGAAGACCAGTACAAAAGTGCTTTTACTACCCCATGGGGCACCTTTGCCTATCGTGTCATGACTTTTGGCCTTAAAAATGCTGGTGCCACATTCCAGTGGGATATGACCTATTGCTTTCATGATTTGGTCCATATCTTGCCCGTCTACCTTGATGACCTTACAGCTCGTTCCCGAAAACGATCAGACCACCTTACTGACCTTCGGCAAGTTTTCTTGCGTTGTCGCAAATATCAGATCCGCTTGAACCCACACAAGTGTGTCTTTTGCGTTCCAGCAGGCCGTTTGTTAGGTTTCATTATTTCCCAGAAAGGAATTACTGTTGATCCCCTGAAAGTCCAAGCCATCTTAGACCTTCCCTCTCCTCGAACGCTCCGGCAACTCCAAAGTCTGCAAGGGAGATCCAATTTTCTTCGACGCTTCGTTCCTGATTACGCCACAACTGTTCACGGTTTCTTGCACCTGCTCTGTACCCACATACCCTTTATCTAGGATGAACAAGCAGAAGCTGCATTTGAAGACCTCAAGAAAGCTCTCACACAAGCCCCCTTGATCTCCCCTCCGAATTTCTCTCAGGACTTCATCCTCTACGTCTCGGCATCTGAGCATGCTGTGTCCGGAGTCTTGGTTCAAGAAGACACCTCACGCCAAGAGCATGTCATTTACTACGTCAGCCAGACCTTGTTTGGCCCACCCCTGCGTTACCCATATGAGGAGAGACTAGCCCTAGCAGTGGTATTTTCCGTCCAAAAATTGCGACACTACATTTTACTTAGTCACACCACAGTCGTCGCCGACTCTAATCCCATGGTATATCTCTTAAACCGGTGTCTCCTGCAAGGTCGTGTGGCTAAATGGGTCATTATCCTCCAGGAATATGACCTCACGTTTCGAACACCTAAGAGCACTAAAGCCCTTGCACTTGCCTAGCTCATCACCGATCTCCCTTCCTTCATCCCGACCCCACCTATCTCCGAGGAGTTACCCGATAATCACTTGTTCACTATCTCGTCCGATGACCCGTGGTACGGTGATATCTTGTTATACCTGCGCACGCAGAAGTTTCGACCCACCATCATTCGTAATGAACGTCATCGTATCCGTACCAGGCCTCTCGCTACCTCCTCCTAGGATATGTCCTTTACCGACGAGGAGTCAACACAATTCTTCGTCGTTTCCTTACACACGAGGAAGCTGAACATGTCCTTAATGATTGTCATAGAGGTGCCTGCGGTGGCCATTTCTCAGGGATGGCCACTGCCCAAAAGGTCGTCCGCGCCGGATACTTCTGGCCCACACTTTTCACCGATTGCATCACTACGGTCAAGCATTGCCATAACTGCCAACTTTTTGCCCCCAAGGCCCGGACACCACCTGCTCCATTACATCCAGTCGTCACCATTGGTCCCTTTTGCAAGTGGGCCATCGACTTCATGGAGTGTAGACCCCCATTTGCCAACGGCCATAAGCACATCGTTGTCGCCGTTGATTACTTCACCAAATGGGCGAAAGCCATGCCTACCTTCAACTGTACTGCTGATACCGCTGCCCGTTTCTTCTTTAACCATGTTATCACTCGATTCAGCGTCCCTAAACAGTTGGTCTCAGACTATGGATCACACTTTGAAGATTCCATTTGGCGCGAGCTATCCACCTTTCTCAAGTTTGAACACCAATTTTCCTCGGCTTACTACCCTCAAGCGAACGGTCAAGTCGAAGCTGTTAACAAAATACTGAAAACCATACTCCAATGCACTGTTGATCGGCATAAGTCCAATTGGCACCATATTCTATTCCCTGCCTTATGGGCTTACTGTACCTCCACCAAGACTGCCACTGGTTTTACCCTATTTCATTTAGTTCACGGTGTAGAGTCTGTCCTCCCCATTGAGTGTCAGATACCTGCCTTAGACATCGCCGTTGAGCTTCTCCCCGATACCTCCCCCCTTGAGCAACATCTGCTATCCCTCAAACAAGCCGATGAAGATCGTCATGCCACTCTCCAGAACATCGAAGCTGCCAAAAACCGCTCCAAAGCCAGTTATGACAAACATGTTCACCCTCGAACTTTCCACAAAGTGGACCTCGTCCTCACCTATGACCAAGCCCACGACAAAACTGGTAAAGGAAAGTTTGAGTCCATGTGGCAAGGCCCTTACATTGTGTAGACTTGCCTCGGCAAGGGGGCATACATTTTAGCTGACTCTGAAGGCCACCCTTTCCGCAACCCCCGTAATGGGTTGTATCTTAAACGTTTTTACCCATAACTGAAACCGCGACCTCATTGGTCCGCATTGTACAGTTTGCTCCCTTTTTTTTTTACCTTTTTTACCATAATATCACATTCATCGTTTTTTGCATGCCCACAGATGGACCATTTTCCACCTCGTTACATTGGCTTCGTTGATGACGCAAGCCGCTGGTCTCCCAACCTGGCTTCTGCAGTGTGGGTCTTGTATTCCCCTTCCAACGAACTGATTCACCTTGACGGAACATGTATAGGCACTGCTACCAATAACCAGGCAGATTATGATGCTGTGACCGGTCTCCTGACTGCTCCCCTCCAGATGGGCATACGTCAACTTCATGTGTTCTTGGACTCCCAGCTACTTGTCTCCCAGATCAACAACTGCTACCAGGTGCGCGATCCTTGCCTATTTAGAAAATTCCTGCGTACAAAACAACTTAGCCGACAGTTTGAATCCATCACATTCACACATGTCCCAAGAGCTCAAAATAGTGTCGCAAATCAAATGGCCAATAACATCCTAGATTGGCATATCAATCACACCATATAACATCTCCATCATGCATCACTATCCCATAGCATCTCATCCATATATATATAAAAAACCAAAAAGACTGCATTGCATCCACATTTGCATCCATAGGGGCATCCACGTGCCCAACATCCTAGACTACTTGCATCCACGTGCAATACAAACATATAACACATCATCAAGCGCATCCACGTGCGTACAAATGATAAAACATCATAAAAAAGGTGCATCCATGTGCATATATATATATATATGTGTGTATCAGACCAAAAAATATACATGAGCTATACATGTCCTGAGTACCCCTGTACTCAGCTATACAAAAAAATGTGTATGTACATCCCTAAAGCCTCATTAGGTACAGGCCGTAGCTACAAAAAAAAAGGGGGGAGCCCCCTACTCTCCCTAATGAGAGTCGTACCCTGCATCACTGTTAGTGTCCGCTACCTCTGACTCCTCTCCCCGCTCCTCCTCCAACGAGCCCTCATCTCGTCTGGGCTCCTGTGCCCGTGCCCTGTCTGCCAATATGGCCACCCGGATCGCAATCGATCTAAAATCCCGAGGTGCCCTCAAACAATCCTGGACCACAGCCGGATCCAGGTCCCGCCATCCCTCGTCAGTCACTCCCACCAGCAGACGGTCAAGTAGTGCCCGTACGGACTCCAGTGTCCCCTCTACATCTCGACGACGTACCTCCCCCCGCCCAAGCAAAGCTGGAACGGCCGTAATCCATCTGCGTGCCACATGCCCTGGCGGTGGCCTCGGACCCACATCTGCACATCACCCATTTGTCAGTCCCAATACATCAACAATATATCATATACATAAAACTGGACAATACAAATCATACATACCATGAGGTCCCCATGCCTATCCTGGTGGCCGTGGCGCATCTGGATCTCCAGTGAAGTCCATATCCCTATATGAATAATCCTCCAGCGTCAATGGTAGCTGGAGCCACTGCAGGTACAGCTCCTGCGTAAAATACCGCCCAACGTCCCCGCCACCACGGTGGCGCATCATCTCTCCCCACCGCACCATCCGAGGCTCCCTCAAGCCTCCCGCTCAGACCGGCACCCGCGGCCGCAGTGTGGGGACCCTCTCCATAAATAATGCACATAAAAATGAACCATAGCAGAACCCCTTACCAGATTCCTTTGCTATGGTCAGCTGTCACTGCACGTAGGCGAGGAACATGTGGACCCACGCAAAATAATTCCCGGCCAGTACACGCTCCACGAGCTGCATCTGACCCCCAGACACCTTCTCAGGTGACTGGGACCCCAAAATACGCACCACACATGCTGCCATCGCCCGTACTGCCGGCTCCTGTAAGTTTCTCACCAAGAGTGCATTCCTATGCACCTGACCCTCTGCCCCACAAAATCGCTCCCGCATATCATCCATGTCGATGTCCGTAGACGCCCGCGGCTGAGTATCTGACACCCGGCCTAGACAGGGCAGCCCCATCAAGAAGTATACATCAGTCAGGGTGAGGTCCACCCTCTCACCCTGGACTCAGAAAGCCTGTATCTCTGGCTCCCAGAAACTAACCAGTCGGTTCAGTAGCAATGCTGCTGATCGTATCATAGGTATCTGCACGAACTTCAGTAGCTCGAACAACCCCAACATCGATCGTACATGACGGTCCTCTCGGATGATGACCATAATGTCATCCGGGATCTCCCGCTCCCTCCATAACACCTGCGGCATCCCGTCAATCACACAACGAAGTCTCATCAGACTCATATCAAATTCATAGACCTTTCCACTCATCCAAAAAACCAGAACAGCTCGGCACCCAACCGCGGCTGTCAGGCCCACAGCCGCGGTCTCCGACCGCGGCTATCAGGCCTACAGCCGCGGTCTCCGACCGCAGCTGCCAGGCCTGAACCCACGGTCTCTAACCGCGGCTGTACGACCTAAACCCGCGGTCCCCAATCGTGGCTGACCCGGTCTAAACCTGTGGTCTGAGATCGCGGTTTCAACCCCCAAACCCGCGGCCCACCCACGTGGACCGTACAAACAAAACCTTAGGAATCACTACCCTCCCCCTGAACCCAATTACAATGCAGGTATGAGTTTGACAGAATACCTGTATCTCCCGAATCTGAAAACAGCGGGTCGGATCGTCCAGAAATGACACCTCAGCTTTGGTCCACTACGATCATGAGTCAAATTCAAATAGTACAAATGACACTTGTCATGTTGTGCCCACTTACCATTTATAGTCCATTGACTTTTCTCTTGTTTGGCCATTCTGAACCCAAACGGAGTCCGTTTTCCGAACCGTTTCCACCATTGGAATCAGCACAACAAAACCATCACGATGGTCAACTCATTGCATTATTTTTTGCTACACCATTTTTGCCCATTTGTTCGATACCAATAGTCACCTCAGTTTGCATGCCACTTAGGCCGCTCTCCATTTTTAACACTTTTCATATAGCCGGATTCATTTCTCTGAGCTCGTGATGATGCTTGAGATCATTTCTCGCTCTCACTTGGTACAATTTCAACATTGCGTCCCTACACCTTGTTGCATCGATTTGCGCGCCACATCGGCCGTCATCAGATTATTTCACATGAGCCATCCACTCCTGTCATACTGCAAATGTTTCGTTATTTTGCCACCATTCATACACCCCGCAAGGAGGCCCACCAGTGTTCCCCCCCACCCTCAGTCCTGGTCATCATAAATATTCCTTGAATGAACACTTCCTCCTTTCCTGGCCATTAATTCAGAGTCTTCTTATTGCTTTTAGAATCCTTAAAATTGAAAGCAACCATGAGCATGAACTTTCCTGGGCTCGTAAAATCCACACGACAAGTACCATTCTATTACTTCAGAGTCTTCTTATTTGCTTTCAGACTCCTTAAAATTGAAAGCAACCATGAGCATGAACTGTCATGGGCTCGTAAAATCCACATGACAGTACCATTTTATATCCACACTTCTTCTAGTTCCCTTACCCATGAAGAAGTCCCCCTGCGCTTCTTAGTGCTATGATCAATCCTCTCGGCAGCACCTCCAATCAGGTCGCCTTTGTTCAGATTATTCTGCAGTTTCCTAGCATTTTACCACAGCTTGAGTCTCCCTCAGCCCAATCAACTTCCTAGATCCCATACAACTATGATCCCTTTACCACCAATCAGTTTCATGTGCTGCCCGTTCATCCCCACCATCATACTCTCAACAAAGGAAGTTTGAGTCCACCCACTCTACTTGCCCAGTTATTTACCCCAGTTTATCAACCGTGCCATCAGTACAATCACATTTCGGTTTTTCACCTCGCGCTCCTGTCAAGGAAACATCATTGCCTTGATAGTTGCAGGTCTCCCTCTATCGACGACATCCCCTCTATTCTAGAGGATAGACCTAGAGGCCCCTGCGCCTTGGACCCATCACCATCTATGGTGAGTGCCTACGGACCATTTTGGGAGGAGTCATCATTGCCTCTCCAAATAGTTGTTTCTCACATGCTCGACTTCAGCACCTTAATCACATCGTTGAGAATCGCGCAGGATGTATATCCTTTCCATTATGTGTCGAAGACCCCGGATTTCCCCCAACTCTAGCACATTGGTGAGTCACTTCGGAACGCCCAGTTATATGTTCCCGTGGATGTCCGGGATGCGTTGGCGATTGTATTCGGAAGCCATCCAGTTCCATGCTTCCTTGAGTACCCAGTTCGGTTCCAGACCAGTGTACCATGGCAAGTATGACCGTTGCCACTTTGATCCAGCAGCTCCTCAGTTCCTTTGGAACCACATTCAGTAGCACTGCTGTCATTTCCAGTGCATCAGTTGTTCAGCTTAGACATGGTCAGCCCAGTAGTATGTTCCATATTTGTGTCCCTTCTGGACCCTTATGATATACACAGTGGATTTCTATGTATCCTACAGGTCCCCCTTTTCGGGTCTCACAGTTATTTTTATGTATATTGATACGAGCATGGGAATTCCCACCTCGTCCAGATGATCATATGATTCCTCATCCATTATTGAGGTTATGTACTTTTCAGTCCTTGCAGTCGGTTCGAGATCGATGTTCCGGGCTTCAGTTGGTTCCTTCTCTTCTCCACACCCTAGGAAAAACAAATATGACTTATGATTTCCATCGGCCATATGATGAGCTCCTGCCCTCGCACATCAGGGGGGAATCTGTTAACACCCAAAAAAGGTTCACTACCTCATCTACCACATTACATGGCTCATTTGTCCATTTTCCTACCATATTTCCATCAAAAACCCATAAAACCATCTAAAAAGCCTCCAAAAGGATTAAAATGCCTCCAAAAGGCCATAAAACACTCTTTTCCTCCAAAAAAGAAAAAAATCTCCAAAAAGGAAGAAAAAATATAAAATAATGAGGAAAAGGAGGAAAAAACCCTAAACAACTGAAACCCTAAACAGCTGAAACCCTAACCCTAAACCGGTACTCCACCACTATAAATAAGTGATGGAGACCCCTCATTTCATATCCACAATCACAAGTATCCTGCCTCTGCCAAAATTGCTCTTGAAACCCTAGCTCACCATTGAGCTACTTTCACCATGAGAGCCCCTTTTGGCCCATTTCCACCATTGGAGAAAGAGAAGGAACAACTGGAGCTCAGAGAAACCTCTCGGATCAGCGCAACGGGCTTCACCAACCTCCACATTGGAGGTCAGATCAATAAAAAATCATTCTTTACTTTTTGCTGTTTTGCTTCATGAACATGTTTAGATTAATTTTTATTACTGTTTAGCATCTTTTATTTCACATATTATTGAACTGCTACTAAGGAATCCATTTTCCTTAGTAGGTGCTCATTCACACAAGCTAGGGGTAAAACCCTAGCTACAGACGTTGCATCTGAACATCCCCAATCTAAAGAAGAGGCCATACTAAAGGCCCAACAATTTGATCTCATTTATGCCCAGTCTGGATACCTATACACCGTCATTCCAAATGCTCACCGTCCAAGTACCTCCTATCGCGATGCATCGGGAGCATCCCATGCTGCAGACGGCATCATAGGTTCAATCTCCCAACAACCATAGCCTCAACCCACACCACCTATCATTACACCACAACCAAGCAACACTGCTAATGTTGCTTACCAAAACCAAGCTCCGAACAATGCTAGAATGATGTCTCAGTCCATAGCGACAACTTCTTATGCACAACCTGCGCCATCGCAGCAAGCTCACACCATGGCTTGGCCAACACAAAATTATGTGAGGAATTCCCACATTTGTGGCACCACCACCCCCACAAATATACTATGCACCACCAATGCAACAAGTTCAAGCTCTCGCCCCAGCTCCACCCGCTTCGTTGGGACAAGTGTTCACACAACAAAACCGTACCAACCAACCTGCCCCCAACAATCAACAAGGGAAAGATAGAAACAACTGGCCCTGCAACCAAGGAAATAACCTACTGTAGGGAGGTGATCAGCAACTGAACCCTCCCAATAATGCCGCAGCTAACCAACCAGCCCAAAACCCCCCACGGAAGAATGCACAAAGACACAATGCTCCGTTGCGCACAAACCAACCTTGTACACTCTATGATGTTTATGGGCATTACACATTTGAGTGTCCCCTCATGGCTCGTGCTAAGCAAGCCATTCAAAATGAGGCCCAATAGGCCACCAATGCTCCCAATCAAGCCCAACCCAACTAGGCACCACAAGGACCTCCTCCCATGCTGCTTCAAAACCCACTACCAGTCTAAGGATTGGTGGCAACCGCTCCCCCTCCCAAGACCAGTCCCAATGCTACTGGGGCACCGCCCATGGCCAAAATAGGTGTTCACCACCTGCTAGCCATGACCACTGAAGAGGTCAACTTACAGACTAGACGAAATCAGTATGATACCACCACCGAACCTGCCTACTCATCAGCAGCATCCAAGTCTAAGACAACCAACCTACCTCTCCAGTTAGCCCCATTCCTATGCCCCCCAATATGCAGAGTTACCAATAATGCCACAACTAGAGCTACGGTCAGCTATAACATTGTGGATGACTTGGCCCAAATGCCAACCGCCATGTCTGCTCTTGTGGTACTTAAAACATGCCCAATGTAGTGAAAAACCTTACTAGCTACTCTAGGGGTAGTAGACCCCTACTACTCCAAGTTAATCAGATTTGACATAGAGAACAGAGAACCGCACATGCCCTCCACTATCTCCTTCCAAATCCTGGTGTCCATCTGGATCTTGGTTGTGCACCAATGCATAGTGGATGAGGGGGCATCCACGTGCATCATGTCTACCTTGGTTTGGCATAAGCTTGGATCACCAATTCTATAACCATCCTCCACGACTCTGTGGGCTTATGATGGACATCGCACTAAAGCCCAAGGAATCCTCCCCCATGTCCCCATCACGTTATCCAGGAAGACAGTCCTGATTGACATCGAAGTCATCAACGCTCAACTAGACTACAACCTCCTCCTTGGAAGGAGTTACATGTATGCCATGCAAGCCGTCATGTCAACTGTCTTTTGCCTCATGATGTCCCCCCACGAAGGGAATATTATGACGGTTGACCAGCTCACCTATCACGATCCGCAAGGATTAACAATTCCTGCCAACGTTATCCCTACCATAACCACCATTGAGCTGCAAAGGGCGACCGCACACACTAACATCATCCCTGCAACCAACACTATCGTTGAAAACACACCAACCTCCCCACCATTGAGTGTGGGCCCTGGGTTGTTTACCGATCCCACCATGATGGCTCCTTTTGCGTTGGTGTCACCACCACCGACACAAAAGAAAATTGTGGACTTGTGCATGGTCTCATCAAGCATCATTGCACCCAAATAGCAACCGCATCCGCAGCCCCAACCACAACAACAACATCGTCCACAGCTACAAGGCCAACAGTAGCCGCAACATCATTTGCAGCCGCAACCACAGCCACACCCCCTCATGCAACCAGCTGGGAGTTATGTCAGCTCATCTCTAGTCCATACAATTCCCTTCCTCTTTCCCCCACCTGGTGTCATGAGCAAGCTGGTCATGGCCACTTTAAGCCTACCCAACTTTATGTTGGGGATCCCGGTGTGGTATCTAGATCCACCTGCTCAACCAACAATGCCCCAAGTTGTGTTAACTTTAGTGCAACCTGTTATGGTTGAGTCTCACCCCCCACTGAGTCCACATAAGCCAACTGCCGCACCCGCACCTGCACCGCTCCAACCTTAAAGGGCTAGGGGAAAGAACACCAAAGCCACCATAAAACCATGACAAGTCCCACCTTGTGTCGTTTGAGAACAATAGGGCCATCCAACTCAAAATTTCCCTGAAATTCTAGTGATCCGTGCACATCTGGATGCCATGGATACGAATGAAAGAATCCCCGTGGTTGAAGTACCAACCGCGCCACTAGTCAGGAACAAGGCATTGAGGACAAACCATGATTGCATCCTTTGCAGCTTGTATGGACATTACTCCCACCATTGCCAAGACCTGCCCAAATTTTGAATGGCTCTTGCTGACCTCCGTCACCATTCCCTTGAGTCTGAGATCACCTTGATCGAAGAAGTTCACCCACCGCCACCTTCTTCAGACACCATGTCCATCGACATGATGTCCAGTTCCGCCAACCCGCTCATCTCCACCGACGGTCCATCAAACCTGTCACTTCATTGCTTCTACAATGATGAGGAAATACTTGAAGCTCTGACTTCCCTAGAATACCCATGGGATGACATGCACCATCACTCATTCTTCCTCCCGGAACAGCTTTTGTCGCAATCCGACCATTTTTTTGTGGAGACCAAAGATTTCATCCATGGGAAGGTTGATTGGTTCAAGAAACCAATCCCAGCACCTGATGCCTTTAAAGAAGGGAACATGGTGAACATTTCACCAACAATTAAAATCGACATCTCAACCAGCTCTGAGATCGTTGAAGAAATCATGCTGGGGGCATCTTGATCCCCAGAAGAGGTCGATGCCTACACCGCTCTCTTCCAATAATTCTGTGACATCTTTTCCTGGTCATACACTAAAATTCCTGGCTTAGATCCATCCATCGTGGAAGACCACATCAACACATGGCCTGATGTGGCACCTATCTGCCAAAAGCAATGACCCATCCATCCATCCAAAGTGGCTGCGGTGAAAGCCGAGATAGAGAAGTTGCACACAACTGGCTTCATTTATCCCATTGCATACACAACTTGGGTTTCTAATCCTATTCCCATGAATAAAAAATAGGGTACCATTCACATTTGCAAAGACTTTCACGATCTTAATGGGGCATGTCCCAAAGATAACTTCCCCACCCCATTCATCGACCAGACCATCGATGCATGTGCCGGACATGAGGCCTTCTCCTTCATGGACGGATTTTTCGGCTACAACCAAATCCAAATCTGAAAAGAAGACCGTTACAAAATGGCATTCACAACCCCATGGGGCACATTCACCTATTGAGTCATTCCCTTTGGCCTAAAAAATGCTAGAGCCACCTTCCAGCGTGCCATGACGCACTGCTTCTGCGATCTCATGCACATCATGTTGGTGTGTTTCGATAACCTCATTGCGCGGTCACAAAACTGCACACAACACATAGATGACTTGCGACAAGTCATAATGCGGTGTCACCAGTACAAGATCTGCTTGAACCCATCCAAGTGTGTTTTCTGTGTCCCCATGGACCGTCTCCAAGGATTCATCATGTCACAGAAAGGAATGACCGCTGATCCTGGGAAAGTCCAAACAACTTTCCCCCTAATTTCACCCCTTTGAGTGACAACATTCTAAATTGTATTATAGTCTTTCAATTTTTTGTTTTACACATTTTTTCTGTTTGAGTCTTATGTATCATTTCCTATTATTGATTCAGATGGAGCACACCTTAGATCATTATATGGGATTCATAGATGGAGCAAGCAAATGGTACCCGAACCTCACCTCGGCTACATGGGTAATCTACTCCCCATCACACGAGTTGATCCACATCGACGTAATATGCATGGGCACTGCAACCAACAACTAGGGAGAGTATGGTGGTGTCAATGGCCTCTTGGCCGCCGCTTTACAATTAGGAATTCATCATCTCGATGTATTCTTAAACTCCCAGCTGCTTGTTTCTCAACTGAACAACCACTACCGAGTTCGCGATCCCTGCCTCTTTAGAAAGTACCTGTGCACTAAACACATGGTCAAAAAATTTGAATCCATCACATTCACACATGTTCCCAAGAACCTCAATAGTGTCAGAGATCAAATGGCTAACGATATTCTAAATTGGCACATCCATAACAGTATATAGGAAACATACATCCATAACATAATGCATAATCATGTCTAAAAAGACACACATAGTGTAATAATACATCACATAGACATTTGCATCCCACAGCATAATAAAAAGACTCACATAATGAAACCAAAAAAGTGCATCCACATGCGTCAAAAAATATATATAGATATAAATCCATAAGTCGCATGTCCAAAACATGTGCAATACAAAAACGACAAGCCACAAAGCTTTCTCAATAGGATTTACATAAGCGGCACAAAAACCCTTAAGTGCACCAACGCACTAGGAATAGCCCCACAAGGCTACTAATCTGACTCAAACTCATCATCTGACTCGGCCTCATCATCTTCTGAAGAGGACAACACCTCTGCAAGAAGACCACCTCTCGCCATCCAGTGAAAGTGCTCGGAAGCCACTGCCATCTTCCTCATCACACCCGTCAGCTTAGGAGGAAGATTGTGAATCCCAGCAATAAAATTAGTACTTAGATGTTGCTAGCCAACATCTGACACCCCAGTAGCAAGCTCATCCAGATATGGTACCAGTCCACCCATGTCCCGCTGCCGCCTACAGGAGCTCCTGGAATGGGCCGATGCAGAAGCTGCTATAGGAGGTACAGTAACAACTCACCTCTAATGCCTAGGTGGAGGGCGAGGACCAACATCTACACATACAAGCAAGGACACCATCAATCCACATACATCAATATGAAAATCACTAACCAACTCAACTATACTATGCATAAATATCAACATAAAAACATCAAGCATACATACCAGCTAGTCCCCAAGCCTGACCAGGAGGTCAGGGCATCTCAAGGTCTCCTCTAAAATCCATACCTGCATATGGGTACTCCTCGATCACCATAGGCAGCTGGAGCCACTGCTCTAACAACTCCTCTGTGAAGAAGCGGCCCACTGTACCGCCACCCTCGTGAATCATTGTCTGGCACCACCTATACATCCTCGGCTCTTGGAAACCACTGTCCTGCACAACCCGATAAAGACAAAGTGTAGGTACTTTCTCAAAGAAGAAAGCAGATAGGAAGGAGCCAAAGCAAAAACTAGCGCCAGTAGTCTTCGACTTGTTCAGCTGATTTTGAACAGCCTGCAAGTACATCTGGCCCCATGCATAATATGTGCCACCTATGGCATGCTCTACTAGTTGTAGTTGACCACCAGAAATCTTGTGGGTCCCCATGTGTTATACACCTGAGTGGAACCTCTCCGTCCGAGTGCTAATATCCCTCATGTCGGCACATAAAAGGACACTTATGGATAGAGTTTTTCCCATAACACTATAGCTTGGCTTGTCATGAAATACTTTCTACCTTCATCCAGCTAGTTACTTTTCCATTTTTCCATGTTAGGATGTATTTGTGACTCTCTTTATAGACAAATCGCGCATCATTCGTGAGTCTCCCTTATAGCAAGTCACGAATCCATGTATTTGCGGGTTGCGCTTATACAGAGTCGCGAGTCATTGGCGGGTTGCTCTACTACATACCCGCGAATGTGCCTCTTAGCATGAAAACATAAAAACATGCGCTAATGGCAGATTAGTTAAGGTATTTAACTTAATTCTCCTAACTGCTACAACTTCCCCAACCTTCGAGAACTGCCTTATTTCACCCATATAAATACAGGCCTTGGGGAGGGTGTTGGGAGATATAATTGGAGAGCAAAGTTATGTTGGTGGATTGTTTACAGAAGTCTTTGGAGCAGTGAAAATCAGAATCCTTTGGTGACGGAGGATTCCTTGTCTCAGACATTTGGTTGTACTCTGAACTTTCTCATTATTGATAATAAAGAGATTACTTCTTCCATATGTGTCTCATATATCTTGGTTTGATAATTGTTTATGCTTCTGTATTTCATATCTGATTTATATAACCTACTTATATATATATATATGAACCACTCTGTATCTGGAAGATTGTATCTGAACAGGTGAAAGAGGAGTGAGCCTTGAAGACTTTGGAAGTGGAGCAGATTGGAATAGGACTAGCAAGGATCGAACTTCGTTTAACAAGTAAGTTCTTCTAACCCTCCTATTTCCTATTCTGCACTTTAGAAGTCAATTGTCTGCAAGTGTTTGAGTATGTTGGTAACCCCTGACCTATGATTATTAGGTGCATAATCCTGTACAATAGAACTGGCGACTCCGTTGGGGAAGCCTAGACTACTGTAGGTCATTTCTGTTATCCTGACCAGTTTTGCTTGTGAGTCTATTTGTGGTTTTTTATCCTGGCTCTTGCTTACTTCAGCGTTTGAAAATCTTAGGGTTTTTTCTTTGTTTTTGAGAAAAAATTTATACCCATTCGCGGGTTGTTCTACTGAACAGTCATGAGTATAAAGTTGCATTCGTGGGTTGTTATACTGCACAGTCGCGAGTCATTCGCGAGTTGCACTGCTAGACAGTCGCGAGTACTCCTAAAAGTTGGGATTTTTAAAGAAGAGTTTGCTTGTTTCTTTTCTTGCTATAGTCCTGGTTTTCTAGGAAGACTTTATTTAAGAATGCTGTAGAGTTTGTTTGATTGCCTCAGGTGAACACATCTTAGTTCTTTTCGGAAGCCCTTGAGTCTTTTGTGCTTGGTTTATTTACTGTTTTCTTTCTGGAGTAATTGGCCTATTTGGGTTGTTGGTTAAAGTGTCTTAGTCCAGATCAGTGATCAGGGTCTTGGGCTCTGTTTTTCCAGTATGATTTCTGACAGTTGCTGGTTTTCACTTGCCTTTTTAAGTCTGCAGTGATATTTGTCATTGTTTGCACCCAAGCTAGGGTTCCTAGCCTGCTTTTCTTGCTGGTATTTTGGTTTTGTCAGCCTGATTGCTTCAGTTTGTAGCTTTTATACAGTTTATAAGTGTCAAGTTTGCTCAAGAATTGTGCATTGTAGATGCATTGTAGGTTTTGATTATTTTTAAACGTGAAAACAGAACATTGTTAATCTTTTGCATTGTAATTTTTGCATAAGTAGTGTTGTTTCATTTTAAAAATATTATCTCAAAAATACAAAAATATATAGGCTTAGTTTCTCTTATCAGTGCTTTTAGTTCATCAATACATATTTGAAAAAATGAAAAGAAGTTTATTTTATAGTAGTAGTTTTCTTTGAATGCACCTTAATTTCATTTATTTCTTGCTGAGTCAAAACACCATACAGTATATCACTTCCATTTCCTCTTGAGTAAGAAACAACCCTCTAAAATAAACGCATAAATTAAAATTTACTAGTAATTTTTATTTCTAGGGGCCTTTCACCTACTAGCTTAGGCTAGACTTGTGGGCTAGGGAGTGTAAACTTCCCACAAGTTATAAACTCAGACATAGTGGACCTTTCTTTAGGTAAATCCTTGATTCTATCACTATATCTGGGAAGCTCCTCTCAAACGAGAGTTAAGCACTAGGCCGCGTGGAGGCTTGGACAGAGGAGATAACCCTCTGAATCCTTGTCAAAGCCTAACCCAATAATTTTGCGCATCTGGGGATTCTGTCCTAGAGAGAGTTTCGGGCTCAGCTACCCTACCCATGCGTACGAGTTCGGCTGACGACTGTCCCCCCAGACAGCTGATATTGTCAAGGTAGCCTTTAGTCTCTTGTCTTTTAGGGTTCATACCTAGGTAAACCGGAAGGTTATTTATGGTTCACCTTGAATGGGCTTGGAAGGTAACCCTTGTGGAAAGTGGAGGAGGGTGGTAGGTGATTCCTCCGCTTGTGCCTGAGAACCCCTCAAGGACGCCAAGTAATTGTTCATCAGCTTTCTTCAGGAAAGTATATCTTTATACCCTGGTTTGATTGCTTGAGACTCTAGGATCTTTTTAGTGTATACTCTGTGGATTTGCTTGTGTTTAGTTGACCTTAGGGTGTGATTAGTCAAATTTTTAATTCTGGAGGACCAACTTGTTAGAAGGTCAAGAAGGTTGAGAAACCTTCCTCCTCTCACTGCATTGGAGCCTCCACCTTTACCCCAAAGGCAGAGATTAGACATAGATGGTTCTTTTGAACCAGTAGGAATAAGTGAGGTTCTTGGTGAACCAGAATTGATAGCTAACCTTTTCGATTTTGACACAGTCGAGATAGAAGAATTGCATAATGACGAGTTTGCAAGAAATTTTAACACCCCCTTGACTGATCTTAACGATCCTGCGATCGTTCAAGTTAGACCTTTTAGTTCACCAATGGTAGGTGTCCCTTTGAGTAGAGTCATGTCTTATACGGAATAAATTCCATTTGTTTCCACCTCAACCCTTCCGGTTGAAGGGGTACTACCTCCCCCAGTTAGTGCCCCTATATCTAATTTACCTTCTACACCCTTAACTCCAGCGAGTCGGGTGGTCCAACCACTGGTTCACTCGAACATAGGAGGTACTTCTAGTGATATGGTTACTGGGATCCCTAGTATACCTACAATTTCTTCTTCCTTCCCTTACACTACTCAGAGTGGTCCGATCGGATCCTCAGCTTTTGTCCAAGGATTCCCTTGGAATGGGGGGCACATTCCCCCATCCAGTCCATACGTAGGTCCGTCTCCTTCATATGTAGGAGTGTAGTTTGGGAGAAACAACTCTTATGGGAAAAGCTTCCAAACCCCCATTTCGGTCCCATACATGAGCTCTCCCTTTTCTTTGTTTAGCAGAGGGATACCTGCTCCAGTGTTTCAGACCCCAGCTTCTATGGGGATGGCCCGAACCACTTACACTACACCTCCCACCCAAAATCCTGTGGCCTACAGATGGAATCCGTTTCAAGGCAACCTTCCCACTTCACAATCGGTGTCAAGGGGAAACCCCACCTTTACCTATGGGCATTCAGGGGATGGAACCTCTAATCCCCAAGCCGGCACATCTAGTGCACCGGTTAGGCCCAAACTTCCTTTTCTGGAAACTTTGAACTTGCCAGACTTATCAAAATTGATGAATGATCCGGTGAGGCATGACCCTTTGTGGCCACCTGTTCCCACCAAACTGCCCTCGGACATCCCTAAGTTCAAAGGTAAGGCTGGTGAGGATCCTGGGGCTCATGCCAACACCTTCCATTTATGGTGTTCTTCCAACTCATTGAATGAAGATTCAGTGAGATTGAGGCTGTTCCAGAGAACCTTGACAGGCACTGCGGAAAAATGGTACATTGAGCTGCCTTCTGCTTCTTTTAGTAGTTTCTAGGACCTAGCTAGTGCTTTCCTTAGTCACTTTCAGCTTCCGGTTCGTTACGATTTCAGAGCAGACTTGTTGTCTACTTTCAAACAAAATAAGGCAACCCACATCTCGGATCATATCCAAGAGTGGAGGAGGCGAAAGAGTCTTATCAAAGCTACCATCCCTCCTGAGTTCCTATTAGAGTGGTTCCTTAATTCATTGTTGCCATACATGTCTAAGGATGTGTCCACATCAGGAGTGACTAGTGAAGAAGAAGCCATACTTAGGGCCCAGCAGTTGGACTTGATTTATTCACAGTCTGGGATTTTATATGAAATTATCTCTGAGGCACCAAGGCCTTCGCATGAGGCCGAGAAACCCAAGCCTGGACCCCATGCCGATGGTGTGGTCGGGTCTGTGAACTCTCCCACCATAGAGTCTTTGACAAAACAACTTCACCAATTGTTTGTCAAATAGTCTACAACAGAGGCAACAAAGGCTTCCCCCTGCCCCCAAAGTGCAAATGTTTTTGCACAAACCTCTTCGAAGGGCAATCAACAGCCCAACGGGAAGAAGAAGAAACGTAAAAAGGGAGAGGGAAACCAAAATCAAAACAAGCCAAAGCCCGCAAACAATGCTGATGCGGGCAAAAAGAAAAGAAGAAAGTCAAGTTCCCTTGTAATTTGTGCCAAGGGGACCACCTTACTCATCTTTGTCCCCTTATGGAACAAGCTCAGAAGCTGCTCCAAGCTCAACCATCGGCTGTCTTGAAGGATCCTTTTACCCAAGGGCAGAATTTTGCTTCAGCTTTTACCATAGCAGGGGGCACTCAAGCTGCCCCTGACCCCAATTATATCAACATGGTTAGATCCTCAACTTTGTTACAAACCAGGAACAAAAAATATGAGAAAGAGGCTCCAGAGGCGGGTAAAGCTGTAGGTGAACCTTCCAACCCGCTCACTATAGAGAAACCTACGGAAATAATGCCAAAGATACCCAAAGGTGTCTTTAAGAAGACTTTGCATAACCCAAATGCTAGGGCCGCTTCTAACTACTCTGTGTTTGAAGACTTGGCTCAGACTCCGTGTGCAATGTCAGCTTTGGAGGTGCTACAGAGCTGTCCCGCTTAGCGGGATGCCCTCTTAGCAGCTTTAGGTAGCATGGACTCTTCGAGTCGCACAACAAAATTTCATCTATCTGATGTTAAAATTCACCTCCCTTACCATGTAGCCCTATCGATAGATGTTGTCCATGGTGGTAAGACCATTGGAAGAGCAGTTGTTGATGAGGGAGCCTCTACATGTGTTATGTCCCTAGCCTATTGGAAATCTCTTGGATCCCCAGAGCTGGTCCCATCAACCACTTTACTTACTGCTTTTGATGGAAGGTCTTTCTGTCCACATCGTATCCTGCCGACTTTTGAGATTAAGTTGGCTGGAAAAGCAGTGTCTGTTGAAGTTGAAGTGATTGATGCTCCGTTGGACTAAAATTTGCTTCTAGGTAGGAATTGGACTTATGCAATGTCTACTGTTGCATCAGCTGTCTTTCGTGTCGTGGTTTTTCCACATAAGGGCAAGGTGGTCACTATTGACCAACTTGATCTTACCCGAAAAGGCCACTTAGAGTCTAAATATTCCACTGTTCCATTGGTTGATCAGGCCAAACCTACTGCACAAAGCTTGGGGGATGGAATGTACGCATCATTGATGGGCACATTTGATATTCCAGCTCCAGTCCTTTATATCGGTTCTACTACTGTGGGGAAGTCCATTGATTTGGTGGTCGATAGGACTAATCCTTGGGTTCTCCCAACCCCTTAGGAACTGTTGAGTCTCAAAAATGTCCCTTTTTCATCCACTTTATCTTCCCTATTCCTTACATTTCATCATCCCATTACCCTTTTATCATACCATTTCCATACATATATGTGGGTTTTACATTATTATTTTCCACTTTATTCATTTTAGTATTTTAAGTGAATTTATGATTAAATATTAGAAAATATACATGTTTTTCACATATATATCTCAATTATGTGTGAGCTTTGTAATGTGTAGGAATATGTAAATGATTAATCCAAAGAGACTTCTCGAATATCTCTTACATCATTCCAAAGGAGATAGTATTCAAGCCTATTCTTAAGGAGAAGATCATGGAAGATTTGGTTGGCATATCTTATCCAGGATTTATGAGGATTTGAAGGAACCATATCTTGTAATAAGAGGAAAGTGGTTGAGAGTAGTTGAGAGAATAGTGGATCTGTTCTTATCTTTTTCTTAAG
>LPNX010192812.1:6044-120881 GCA_001517045.1 Pseudotsuga menziesii | reverse complement strand
CTGTAGCAGATTGTCAAAAACCTCAACGCCTCAGATAAACCCTTGTATGCTGATTTAGGACCACGGGTGCTCTGAATCTGCCTCCAAGTGTTCTATTCCTGAATTTGGGTGGCCTAACGAAATTGTGAGGAGATGCGAGGGTTGTGAGGGACGAAAATGGAGGCGGTAAATGGCCTAGTATAGATGAATCCCCGCGAGCCTGGTGAGAGCAAGAGATTTGTTGCTTTGAGAAGGCTATTTGTTTCCCTAAACTGGTCATGGGTGCAAAGTGGTATGTTGTGCTACAAGATCATATTATGAAGTCGTTAAAAAATAGGTGATGCATAGAATATGATAGTACTTGGAAGGATGAGGTTATGTAAATTGAAGCAAAAACCTTGGATTATATGATAGGAGGAGCTTATGTAAATTGAACAAAAAAACCTTGGATTATATAGGAGGAGCTTATGTAAATTGAACCAAAACCTTGGATTACATGATAGTAGTTGGAAGGAGGAGGTCTTGTAAATTGAAAAAGAAACCTTGGGTTATATTAAGGGGTTGGAAATGAATAAGAGTAAGAAGGATGGCATGATACAAGGACTAAG
Source organism: Pseudotsuga menziesii (assembly GCA_001517045.1). Taxonomy (NCBI): domain Eukaryota; kingdom Viridiplantae; phylum Streptophyta; class Pinopsida; order Pinales; family Pinaceae; genus Pseudotsuga; species Pseudotsuga menziesii. The sequence continues at coordinate 120,294 of LPNX010192812.1, read as the reverse complement.
AGATAAGAACCCTAGGTACATGGTTGTGGAGATAAAACCTCATTGATTGATTAGTTAGCTAGGACAATGTTGTTGTACACAATTGATATTATATGGATATGAGGTTCTATTGGTTTTCATTGTCAAGTATGTTAATGTCTATTTGATCTTTGATTTGTTAGTTATGAGTGTAAAGGAATTTATGAGATGAATTGGAGTTATCATGGGTGTGAAAAAGGAGGGATGTATGTATTGTGTCAGGGTTTGATAAGTAAAGAACATTGGGATCTATTGGAGGGGATGGATCCATTTTAAATTGAATTTTGCGCCCTGGGTCAACTAAAAAGACAACCCTAAGTCAGCTTGACATTGCCGTCGCTATAGCGACGGAACTCCGTGGATGCAGCGACGTTGAAGGAGGAAGGCGTCGATATAGCGATGGAGAAGGAGGAAGGTGTCGATATAGCGACGAGTAAGCGTCGATACAGCGACGGTAAGTTCATTTTGCTTCCGATTTTACACCAAAATGTATGAAACGTGGAAAACCTCCATGGAAAAACCCGCGATTTTGTATTAGTGATTACTACAACTTTCCACCCAACCATAGGATAGTGTGCTCATCAATCTCTTAGCAACATTGCCACCCCTGAGCTGGGCATGATTCCCCAAGGAATAAGGGACTAAGCAAGCTTACACATAGCCAAGGTACACAAATCAGCCAAGCCGACACAGTAGGGTTTATCAGGCTATCAAGGAGCTAGGTGAAGCTGAATGCTAAGCTGGTGAGATCATGGAAGAGCTAAAGACACCTACACCAGAGCTATCCTAACTTCTAAGAGACCCACACCCACCCAACACCAGGAATCAGTCCCTTCTCTGCTTCACAGTCCCTCAGGCCTTGACTTCCCTTCCAGTTCTCTTTAGGGGCTGTGGAGAATAACGCCATCCATCTAAATCTATCTGAGTTGCTCCCAAATTCCAGGTTTCTCAAGCATACCCAACCTTCAATCCCACTCCACACAGTTCGAAGACCAACAACTGCATACCCGTAGTAAAACAAGCAGTTCATATCTCTGTGAGAAAAGGGAAAATCGATCCTTGAGTCATTCTTGGCCCTATCATGGCCAAAACGACTCAACAATAACCAACAACAGCTGAAAAATGTACATGAAACCACAACAAGTGAACAACATGGGGAAAAGCAGCTACCCCAATCTTCAACATTGATACAATGGGAAGACATAGTCCCAAAATTGAAATACCGCCTGATTATCATTCATGGATAGGGGAAAACATAAAGCACCGAACCATCGGTCAGTGAGGGAAACACACATAACCACCACCCCCCCAGAGTGTGAAGGGCTCACTCACAGGAAATCATGGGTGACAAATCTCGACATCCAAACTCGCAGCGTGAGTAAAAAACCTGAAGATCCTATGCCTGAGGAGAATAAAACAATGGGGAGAATGACTCTCTAGGTGAGGATGAGAAATACCAAAAGTGGAAGAATCCAGTCATGGGAGAGTGGAGAGTGGGAATGTTTCCTCTTTGCCCATGCGACGTGAAGATGAAGAGTTTGCTGGTGGAGTGGGCACATGGGAAAGGATTGACAGTCTGCCACACCCACCACTACTAAGCAATAACTTCCCCAACTAACATCAAGGGTTTTTAACAGCTGACACATGGATTTTTCCCCATAGGCCCAAGGTTTAATAATCCCCCCTCCTTATCCTTAGGAAAATCATGCCCTTTTCATTATCATTGCACCGTTGTAGCTGGCTATAGGTTCATTTTAATTAAAGTGCATATTTACATGATGCCAAAACTATAATGTGCTAGATAGCATGATATATCATCAGCAACGATCCAAATTTCTGAAACATAACACAACCAAATCAATGGTGGGGATTTTTCCTTTAGCTCCGCACCATGATTAATTACAATATATACATCATGTACCTTTTAATGCAAATGGGGTCAAAAGTGGGGTATTACAACCACCCAGGGTCATGGACCAACGTAACACATTATCCTTCAAGGTAGCAGGAAAAATTTTCAACTTCTGCTCACTGGAAGTGTAATCATAGCTGTGATGGAGGATATCAAACTCGAAAATAAATTCATCGGGATCCTCTGCAGATTTTCCATGAAAATGAGGTAAAACTAATGGCGATATGTTTTTCATGGGGGCTATTCCCTTTGGATATTGAATGGGGAACTAGAGTGTGGAAATAGTCCCCTTAGGTAGGGAATCACCCTCATGATGATGATTTTCTCCCATCACCTCTTCGTGATCTTTTGGATCGTGTCTGTTATTCATGTCTTCTTCTGCTCTCTCCTCTCTATGCTTCCATGGATCGTTTAATTTTTTATGGAACTGTGTCCACTCTTCTTTTATCACCACCTTCCTGTTAATGGGATATACCAAGTCTCGATCAGATGATCCTGCAGTACTAACTCTATCTTCCTCCACAGGGACACCTGAGTGTGTCGTAGCTTCCCATGTGTTCTCCACTGTGGAAACTGATGCTTCCTCCCGAGGAATAATTGGGCTTCTTCTAATTGAGGACCCCTGATGGCGAGCTCCGATAGAAGAATCAGCTCTAGAAACCTGATCATCAATGAATGTTCTTCTTCCCAAGGCTATATTTTGTCCATGACCTCGACCACCTGCAATGTTAGTATTCTGGGGAGTTATGGGGGTTATGGGAATGTCATGTAGTACCCTTCTCGTATTCATGTAACCCAAAACATACAAACTAAAAAAAATTGAAAAAGGATGAATGGATGCAACTACCAGATGCAACTACTATGGTTTCTAATAATTACCTTCCCCGGCAACGATGCCAAAATATTGGGCACTCTATATGCAAGCTAATTAAAGCCATTATACATAATGTTCAATATGAATTGTCAACCCGGGAAAATCTTTTTATTGCAAAGACAATTTACACTCTCTGTGCTTAAACACTAATTAACTGATGCTATGAATAAACTATACTACCTTCCTGTTTAGCCCAACTCTTCCCATGATTAACTTAATCTAATTTACCCTCTTAAGAGTGAAGAACTACCAATACCTTCTTACAACCTTAATCTAGAGATAAAAGATCTAGAAAATAAACATCTAGATTTATTTTTGCAGAAAGTTAAATCCTAAATTAGCAGGCCATTTGAGGATCCATTATAACTATCTCAATCCAACTTGATCTAGAAATCAACAATGTAGAAATTGAACTCAACAATTATAACTGTGAATGGACTGAATTAGCAAAACTGAAGAAAGACAGCAATTGAAAGAGACTAGGGATGAGCTCAGCTATTACAGCTATCACACAAGTGCATAAAGCAAATTAGTCTACATAGTCGACTGTCACACTACTCTACTACAGCTTACAAGAAATGGGATTACTGATCAATTAAGGAAACACACAATAAATCATTACTATTGCAGTTGTATAAAAGAATACATCTACTGTAACATCCACACCACACAACAGAGAAAACAAATACCTAATTAACTTGACAATCTCTATAGGAAGGAGGGCCTAGCCTTCGAACAAAGATGCTGAAAGCTAATGCAAGTTAAAACATAGAAGTCAAAAGAATTCTGATCCTTGTATTAGATGATAAAATAAAAGTACCGTCTCTGTCATAGCTTATATAATAAGATCAATTAAATTCCAACCCTTCACTCTACATACTCCCTGATATTTATACATTAACCTTCATAACTTCTATCCACTAATATTGGCAGCCATGAATATCTACGATCTTCAGGCTACCCTCTTACATTGCGTTGTTATAACGGTGGCGAAACAGAATCAGAGAATATAGGAAATTTGTTGCATGAGCCGATAATGAAATAACATAACCGAATCAAGAAGTACTTTGTCGATTACAGCTACCCTTGAATAATGGCATGCTGTTGAGATGAGTCTGTTGCAGCCTTGTCTGTCACAGCTTGCGTAGGATGAGGATATCTAACTGCATTTCACCTGTAAAGATAGAGTACGTGGGAACATATGGAAATAGATGTTCATCTTCTTCTAGAATCTGCTCGACCTGATGCACTTGTATTCTTCATGCTTTGAACAATCCTCATAAAATCCAAATTATTAGCATAATGCACAAGGCAAATCCCTATTTATTACAATCATAAGTATTAATAAAATAAAACAATAAGTAATCATACCTATAAGGATTCAAGGCTCCAATGAAGTAAAAACATCTATTAGGTGCATGAAAATAGGGTAAGATAAGGAAAAAAGAGTATGTCAAGTGTGGTAAAAAAAGGGGTCATTTCTGGGCCCAACAACTATCTGCTCATCCGTCACAACATACTAGAGCTTCACTACTCCCCTCTACACCATATCCCTGATATAGTGATACTTGATATAGATATGCTTTGACTTGTCATGGAACACCGGGTTATCTGACAAGTTCACACAACTCTGGTTGCAACAATATATACAAGTAGCATCCAAGTCGAGATAAAAAAAAAATCATACAGTAGATTCCTTAGCCATACTTCCTCACAACTAGCCGAACAAGCTGCAGCATACTCTAATTCGGCTATACTCAGTTCCACACGGGACTACTTCCTTCTAAACCAAGAGATCACACCTGGTCCCATATGTTATATTTTTATCATTCAAGCTAGCATTATATTAGGATATTTAACTGAGAGAATAACAAGCACAACAATCAAACACAAGAGACAATGAACGCAATGTTTTTCCTCGAGGAAACCATAAATGGAGAAAACCCCGCAACTTCCTCAGAGATAGAATGTGCACCAAAAGTAAAACCAAAAAACATAAAGATGATCTCCCGACAGCAATAGTCTCTCTCTCTCATCCTAGCTTCTTCTCTCTCACTCATGCGCCCCAGTGAGTGAGTGTGTGTGATAAATAGAGAGCCTCACTATCTATTTATATTCTTTCATTCACTTAATGTCCACTTTAACATGTTGGCCTCACTTAACAATTACTTACTAGAGCCGACATCTCTCGGAGAGTCTAATAACCCTAGTTCCCCACAACTATGGGTACTTTAATCCTTGATCAATAGGAGGGTTACCCACAATGACTTTACATGACTTGTTTACATTATCGAATCTCCTGATAGGAACATCAAGGCATCACATGACTCAATTACATTACAAACACTTCCCGGAATAAACATCGGGGTACAATACATAAGATATATAAGTGAATACATTCCAAAGTTACAATTACATCAACAATCCATATTAACTAGCAAGGTATTCTCTCAACACAAATTATCAGCACAAGTCTTCTTCTCTGTATCATCTGATCATCATCGAGTCCTCGTCATCTTCAAGTATTCTTCATCTTCAAGTCATCTTCATCTTGATCTGGATCATCACTCGATCTAGATCATCATCACTGGATCAACATCACTGGATTAGGATCATCACTGGATCTAGATCATCACTGCTGGATCATCATCACTGGATCTGGATCATCACTCAATCTGGATCATCAATGGGTTATCATCACTAGTGCTATCTCTTTATTCTTCTCATCACAGGAAGTTCTACAGAGCCAGCCCTTTTTAATGTTGGCTGTAGGCCTAGCCTTCATGGAGGTCTTCTTCAGCTCTTATATTTGACCCTAAGTCAGAATGCCCCGCCCAACACTTACATTTTACCTCATCTGATTAGAAAGGCACTCCCATCACTCACATTTGACCATTAGAGGAACACATCCACCATCATGTCAGAATGGACCAGCCCTTACATCTGACCATGGGAGGGCCCTTCCTTTCCCCATGTCATAATGGCCCAGCCCTTACATCTGACCATGGAAGGAACCAATCCTCTCACCATGTCAAAATGGATCTCAGTCCTAGACTAATGGTTCCTAGTAACTGAACAGGTGTCTCCATTCTCCCAGAGAATGGCATCAACCCTTACATCTGACCATGGGAGGGCCCAGCCTACCCCTATGTCAGAATGGCATAGGCCTTACATCTAACCATGGAAGGAACCAATCCTCTCACCATGTCAAAATGGCTCTCAATCCCAAACTGAGGGTTCCTGGTAACTGACCAGGTGCCTCCATTCTCCCAGAGAATGGCATCAGCCCTTATATCTGATCATGTGGGAACACATCCCTCAATCACATCAGAATGGCCCTGCACTTATATCTAATCATGTGAGACTACATCCCACGGTCATATTAGAATGGCCCTCATTCCCAGACTGAGTATTCCTGGTAACTTACCAGGTACCTCCATTCAGAGAATGGAAATCAGTGTTTATATCTGATCATGTAGGAACCAATCCTATAGTCACATCAGAATGTATTAGCACTCATATCTAACATGGAAGGAACCAGTCCTCTCACCATGACAGAATGGCTCATCCCTTACATTTGACCGTGGAAGGAACCAATCCTCTCACCATGTTAGAATGGCTCTCAGCTCTAGGCTAAGTATTCCTGGTAACTGACCAGGTGCCTCCATTTAGAGAATGGCATTCAACACTTATATCTGATCATGTAGGAACCAATCCTATAGTCACATCAGAATGGCTCAACACTCACATCTGACATGGAAGGAACCAATCGTCTCACCATGACAGAATGGCTCAGCCATTACATCTAACCATGGAAGGAAGCAATCCTCTCACCATGTCAGAATGGCTCACAGACTCATCACTTCCCCTTGGAAGGAACCTTGATCTGGAGAACACCAATCTTCTCCTTGAAGTAATCAAACTTCACTCTGGCCAATGGATTCATCAACACATCAGCTATTTGTTTGTTTGTTGCAACATACTAGAGCTTCACTGCTCCTCTTTGTACCATATCCTTGATATAGTGATATTTGATCTCGATATTCTTCAACTTGTCATGGAACAGCGGGTTCTTAGACAACTTCACACAACTTTGGTTGTCGTAATATATACAAGTAGCATCCAACTGGAGATCAAATAAATCATACAGTATCTTCCTCAGACATACTGCCTCACAACTAGTTGAACAAGCTGTGACATACTCTAATTTAGCTGTACTCAGTGCCACAAAAGATTGCTTCCTGCTAAACCAAGAGATCACGCCTGATCCCATACTGAAGCAACACCTTGAAGTGCTCTTCATATATATGGAACTACCTACCCAATCTGAATCCACATAACCCTCCAGGTTAATGTTCTGATTTTCCTTATACTTGAGCCCTTAATCAACTGTACCCTTTAGGTACCTCAATTCATGCTTTGCAATCGTCAGGTGAACATGTCTCAATGTGTTCACAGCAAAGCAAATATTTAGTCTCGTATTCATCAGGTACATCAAGGAACAAATCATCTAATGATACATCATGGTATCAACTGTCTCTGATGAAGCAACACTCAGTAGCTTCAGGATCGATGCCATAGGTGTGGTCATGGCCTTGCAGTCCATCATCCTAAACCTCCTCAGGATCTCTACTGCATACTTCCCTTGTCCCAGGAATATTCTGCCACACCTCCATGCCTAGAAAGTAGTGCATCATATCCAAGTCCTTCATCTCGAACTCGGCAGCAAGTCTCCTTGCAACTTCTGTCAGGAACAATTCATCAACATATAACATGAGCATCACTGGTATTCCACCTTCAACCTTGAGGAAAATGTTGGAATCCTCTTTACTCTAAGTAAATCCTAGAGTCACCAGTAAGCTATCCATCCTGTCGTACCATGTCGAACCTCAGTATCTTCTATAGTCACTCCCTCTGAAGTGAAGCATCATACTCCCTCTGTCTTTTGTACTCTATGCACTCTTTTCATGAGGATCCTCGTGCTACAAATATTTCCTTGTATCCCACGATGTTTCCATCTACTGCATGATGGAACTATGAACTTCACTTCATGTATTGATACTACATCCTAGACATCATTCTTGTTAAACTGGTCTTCCCTTTCTTCTTGGTTACTTCTTCATGGCTAGAAGGTTCTGCATCATTGATGTTGCTGCATTCGTCATATTATTCTTCATCTTGAACTGTTGTCACTTGTTCTTCGGAACAAGTCTCATCCTTCTTTTCTTGTAGGTGATTTTACGCGATCTTTCCTACAAGTCAAATGCATTAGTTGTATGGTTAGAAACATTTCATAAGGTACATTGATAATAAAAAATTCTTTTGCATCAAGATATATGATTATGCAACTATTTTATCCCATACAACATTCATCCATATCTCACAAAAAATTTCTAGATGCCTTCCATCTCTACTAGGACAACATTGAGATTGTGCACTAATCCAATATGTTAGCAAGGAGGTTTCATTCTAGATAAGTAACAATGGAGAGTTGTATAGCACCATGAGCTACTTACCCATTACATGCATATTAGTAGTATATTGTCATTAATGCAAACATTATATCATGCATAATACATCAACTGAATATAAACAAATGCATAACAAAACAATATCATGAAATGTCAATTGAATACTTATATTCATTTGTTTCATGGGTAGATTCCTTCTTGAGCCTTCAGCTTCATCATCTTCTTAATTCATTATTTCTTATCCAAATGCTAAGATGGATAAGAGTTTCTTCAAGAGTTGAGTCCTTCGTATTCCTCTTCGCTTGAGGGATCTTCTTTGGATGGTGAGAGCTTGATATTTAGTTGCTCCCATCTTCTCTTCTCTTATTATGAGTCGAGCTTCTTCTTCTTCCCAGAGTATGCTGAAAGTAATCACTTCCTTCTGGCACACATTCCTCACATGAATGGATTCCCATGATCCTAGGAGGCCATTCAAAGTGGCTATCACCACTTCTGCATTCCCCACTTCTTCTTATACTGCTACAAGTTATTCTTTGATTTGAGAGACCCTCGTAAAGTATGACTGTATGGTCTCTGCATTCTGGATCTTCACATTCTTCAACTATTTTCTCAAAGTCATAATCTGATTTATGTTCTTCCCTTCAAATAGATTGGTCAAGGAATCAAACATCTCTTTCGATGTCTTTAGGGAAGACACTTCTGGTACAAGGTGATCCATGATTGAATCAACAATGATGTTCTTGGCCTTGACCAAGTTCTTCTTGTGTAAGGCTTTTAGCCTCACCTCCCTATGGAACTGGAACCTCTCTACTTATGTAGGTGTCCAATTCATTTTCTTCAGAGAGATAATATAACTCCATGCTTGGAATTTGTCAACTTCAACAAACTTATCATCAATTTGATGTGATAGATCACTTTGAAATGAGAACCTCAAGTGAAAATAGCAAAAGATTAGATCTTACCGATTTGAGGTGTCCATCTTGGTTTCAGAGCTGGCTGATCTATGATTTTTCAGAGAAAACCTAATTTTAAAAACTTGGAATATTTCAGATCTGATTGGCTAGAAATATATACCTCTTCAAGGTGAGTTGTCCAATATACTCATTTTCTGAAAACAGTGGAGGGAAGCTCCCGAAACAGGAAGCCCTAGTTTTTCAATTTCTTCTGCAGAAATTCTTGATACTATTTCTACAATATCTATGAACTTACTACTACTATATGTTTGAAAATTTGTACTAAGGTATCCTCACCTATCCCTGTTCCAACACCATAGTTTTCATCAGAATTGGCTTCACCAATTGGTACTTATGATCGTTTTCCCAAGGTGACCTGTTTCAAGACTGTTCGGCATAGCGAAGTTGTACAGACTGCCACGTGTCATGGATTTATCTTTTGGGTATGAAACTTGGACCATAGAAACTAAATTCCATTCCCTTTATGGAAATTATTCATAAATTTAATTTGGACCTTCGTATCCCGAGATATAGAAATTCTCCCTAGGAGTCCTGTTTAGGTATGAATCTTGGAAGAGGATGTAACCCTAAATTGGAGGAATCATATCTCCTAGAATATAATGAATCTGAGGATGAAATTTGGGTACAGTGAAAATACATATTTTATCTTTGTCCTCTAAATGATTTAGCTCCTGGTCCTTCACCAATCCAGAGATATAGAAAATGTACCAAAACTTATCAGTTTTAGTATTTTAGGGTTTTCCCAGCGCCGGATCAAACTAGGGTTTGACTTTCCCGTAGTTTCACCAAACCAGAAATATTGAACCAGGTCTATAAACTTAGATTTTGATGAGGAGATAAATCCTATGCTAGGCTCACTCAAAATTTCCTCTTCTGTAAGAACCCCTAATTTCCCACACCAAAAACTGAAAATGTCCAGAACCGAATTCCGCTTTGACAGAAAGATGCGCCCTTCAATGGAGAGTCATCCTAGCATACTTTGGCTGATGAATTGTCAAGAGATACCCAAAAAATAAGAATCCCTAAATTATGTAGCTGCACAATATCTTCTTCTTAGGTTAGCTCTGATACCATTTAGATTTGTATCATTCAAGTTAGCATTATATTAGGATCTTTAACTGAGAGAATAACAAGCAAAACAATCAAACACAAGAGACAATGAACACAATGTTTTCCTTCAGGGAAAACTTAAATGGAGAAAACCCCGCAACTTCCTGAGATATAGAATCAGCACCAAAATTAAAACCTGAAAACATAAAGATGATCTCCCAATAATAGTAGTCGCTCTCTCTGATCCCAGCTTCTTCTCTCTCACTCATGCGCCCCAGTGAGTGAGTGTGTGTGTGATAAATAGAGATGTTGACTCTCTATTTATATTATTTCATTCACTTAATGTCCACTTTAACATGTCGGCCTCACTTAACAATTAGTTACTAGAGCCGACATCTCTAGGAGAGTCTAATAACCCTAGTGCCCCACAACTATGGGGACTTTAACCCTTGATCAATAGGAGGGTTACCCACAATGACTTTACATGACTTGTTTAGATTATTGAATCTCCCGATAGGAACATCGGGGCATGACATGACTCAATTACATTACAAACACTTCCCGGAATAAACATCGGGGTACAATACACAAGATATATAAGTGAATACATTCCAAAGTTACAATTACATCAACACCATACTGAAGCAGCACCCCAAATGTAACACCCCGGTTTTGACCCCATTTGCATTAAATGTATATGATGTATATATTGTAATTAATCATGGTGTGGAGCTAAAGGAAAAATCCCCACCATCAATTTGGTTGTGTTATGCTCGGCAATTGAAATCGTTTCCGATGGTATATCATGATATACAACATATATTAAGTTTTGTCATCATGTAAATATGCATCTTTAATTAAATAACCCAACCAGCTATGTTTGCAGCAACTAAATTGAGAAGGGGCATGATTCTCATAAGGATAAGGGGGGGGATGTCAAACCTTGAGCTATGGGTGAAAATCCATGTGTCACCACCCTGTTTGAATTGCTCAACTTCCCTTGTCTCATCCAACTACCACCATTAAAAATTTTGTTATTAGTTGGGGCAGTTATGGCTGGGGAGTGGAGTGTTGCAGGACTGTCAGTCCTTGCCCACACACACACTCCACCAACAGGTTGACCCTCACGTTGGAAAGGAAACCACCACTACCATCACCCCATGCAGACTCTCCACTCACTCCACCATGCCATTCTCTCCATTGTCGCTCATTCTAACGCAGGGAAAAATTCCTTGTGTCTCATGCAGAGGAATTTCTTTTTCTGTCCGGTCTCACACAGCTAGGAGAGGGAGCCATTTTTTACTATCATTCATGTTTTCCATAGAGAGGTATCTGGTGTGTTTCCATCCATATATTGGGATCTGGTGTAAATTTCTCTCATGCACAGGTTGGGAGGTTGATTTTCCTTCCCCATTGCGATCTGTGTAAGTCTTCCCAGTGACTTCATTGTTTAGAATGGGCCGTTGTTTTCCCCACGTTTGTTGGTTGTGTTTGCTGTTACGTTTTGGGGGTTGTTGTAGGTTTCTTGGGAGTTGTTTGGCCATGATAGGGCCAATAACGACTCAGGAGTCATTTTCCCTGTCTAAGCTATAACTGCTGATTGATTGCATGCGTGTAATGGTTGGTCTTCGGACTGTGTTGGGAGCAGGAATGGGGGCTTGATTTGCTTGATAAAACTAGTGTGATTGGAAACCACACAGACAGAGCTAGAGGGATGGATTTCTTCTCCACAATCCCTGAATAGCACTAGAAGGGAAGTCAGGGCCTGAGGGACTATGTAGAAGAGAAGGGACTAATTCCTTGTGTTGGGTGTGTGTGGGTGTCTTAGAAGTCAGGGTAGTTCTGGTGTAGGTGTTCCTAGCTCTATAATGGGCTCACCAGCTTAGCATTTATCCTTTCCCAGCTCCTTTATGGCCTGATAAACCTGACCATGTTGTCTTGGCTGTCTTGTTGATGGCCAGACAAACCCAACTGCGTTGGCTTGGCTTTGTTTTGGGTATCCTTGGCTATGTGTAAGCCTGCTTGTTCCTTATTCCTTGGGGAATCATGCCCAGCTCAGGGGTGGCAGCATTGCTGAGAGATTTAGTATCATGCTATCCTATGGTTGGGTGGAACACTGCAATGACGTAGCTAGTTGCAGGACGAGTTCTTTATGATATAAGTAACCTTATCTATTTTATTTCTGCAATCATATTTACTATTAATAAATTTTGATGAACATGTTGAATGAATGAATGTATGTTTGCTTCCACTATGCATGTGAATGATTACGCATCTTAGCATGTTTTATGTTCAAGCATTTCGTGTGTATATATATATATCCATGTTCATGGGGTGGTTTTCCCAGATGGTTAACGCCACGGTAGCGTCCTCTTCACTGGTCGAGGGGTCGGGGATGTTACACCACATTTCTCTTCCTCTCAATGGCTCTTCCTACCCAATCTGAATACACATAACCCTCCATGTTAATCTTTTGATTTGCCTCATACTTAACCCCATAGTCAATGGTACCCTCTAGGTACCTCAAAATATGCTTTGTAGCAATCATGTGAACATGTCTTGGATCTGTCAAGAACTGGCTTAGTGTGTTCATAGCAAGGAAAATATCTGGTCTCATGTTTTTCAGGTACATCAATGAACCAATCATCTGACAATACATCATGGAATCAATAGACTCTGATGAAGCATTACTCAATAGCTTATGATTCTATAACATAGGTGTGGTCATGGCCTTGTAGTCCATCATCCTAGACCTCTTCAGAATCTCCACTGCATACTTCCCTTTTCCAAGGGAGATTCCATCCGCATTATTCTACACCTCTATTCCTAGAAAGTAGTGCATCATACCCAAGTCCTTCATCTCGAACTGAATAGAAGGCTTCCTTATTTCATCTTTAATGAGTTCCTCTTTATCAGAAACATGTCATCGACATATAACAAGAGCATCATTGGTATTACACCTTCATCCTTGATGCAAAGGTTGGAATATGCTTTAATCTTAGTAAAGCATAGAGCGATCAATAATCTATCCATCCTATCGTACCATGTCGAGCCTTAGGATCTTCTGCAGTCACTCCCTCTGAAGCAAAGCATCATTCTCCATCTGCCTTTCATACTCTATGTATTGAAACATTCTGTACTGGAGTGACAAGTAGAATCTTCTGCTACCAATATTCTATGTATCCATATAGGGTCACTAGATACCAATATCCCCTATCTTGAACCTTTTGAAAATCTCTTCTTACACCCATCATTGAGCTTTTCCTCCTTTGTAGGATTTCATATTCAACCCTGTTGAAAAGGTTAATATCTTCATTACTCTAGGTGATCTTCAATATCCTCATGTATGTGCTATCCCATGGGTTCCTTCTAAGCTCGTACAAGGCCTTCTTTAATTTTCACACATGAGTCTTCCTGTCATGTGTCTCAACTCCCAGTGACTGCAAATGTCTCTTTGTATTCTATGCCTTTCTTCTGTGAGAAGCCTCATGCTACAAATATTGCCTTATATCCTACGATGTTTCCATATACTACATGCTAAATCTTGTAGATCCATATGGAAGATACTACAAAATTCCCTTAGACATCATTCTTCTTGAACTATCATGACTTGTTCTTTGGAACAAGTGTCATCCTTCTTTTCTTGTAGGTGATTGTACACGATCTTTCCTACAAGTCAAATGTACCAGTTGTATGGTTATAAATATTTAATAAGGAATATTCATAATGGAAAATTCTTATGTATAAATATATAATCATGCCTATTTTAGCCAATACAACATTCATCCATATCTCACAGAAACTTTTTAGATGCCTTCCATCTCTACCATGACATCATTGAGATTGTGCACTAATCCAATATGTCAGCAAAGATGTTTCATTCTAGATAAGTAGTAATGGAGTGTTGTGTAGCAACATGGGCTACTTACCCATCACATGCATATTATTAGTACACTGTCATTAATTCAACCATTCAATCATGCATAATAACTAAACAATGTCATATAAACAACTAGATATATAGGAAAATACCATTCAAATACTTGTCTTTATTTGTTTCATGGGTAGACTCTTTCTTCAGCCTTCAGCTTCATCATCTTATTCATTCATAACATCATCATTTCTTATCCAAATGTTAGCATGGATAGGAAGTTCTTCAAGAATTGAGTCCTTCATATTCATCGTCGCTTGAGGGATCTTTGTGGGAGCTTGATCTTCAGTTGCTCCCGTCTTCTCTTCTCTTATTATGAGTCGAGCTTCTTCTTGTGTGCATTGTTCCCAGAGTCTGCTGAAGGTAATCACTTCCTTATGGCACACATTCCTCATATAAATGAGTCCCATGATCTGAGGAGGACATTCAAGGTGGTTATAACAATATCTTATTCTTCTTCCATTGCTTCATCATAGCGTCAAACACTTCCTTTTGGTGTCTTCAAGGATGACACATGAGGGATGAGGTGATATTTAATAGAATCTACAATGATTCTCTTGGCTCTATCCTTAGCCTCATCTCCCTATGGCTCTTAGACCTTCCTTACTGATCTAAGTCAATTTATTCAAGGATCACGGAGTTCATATGCTTCCATACTTTGAATTTGTCAGCTTCACTAAGCTTGTCACGAAGTTGGTGTGATTAGTCATTTTGAAATGAGAACCTCAAAATATTAGATCTTACTAATTTGAGGTGTTCTTGTTAGGAATTATGCAATCAGTGCAGAAACTGTTTGTTCCTCTTCTTTATAAACCACAAGCACATAACAAAAATACATAGCAGTATATCCTTTCCTTATGTAGTCAATTTAAACAACATAAAATAAAATATACCTCAGACCTAGATCTCTTTGTCTTTGCTCCAAAATCCCTTGCAATGGTTCAACACTTACAAAATAGATCAAAAGACAAACAAACAAGATGAGACCATCATGATAAATTAATTACTTATATCAGTGATCAAGGAATCTGATAATATTCATCTGAAATTAAAAACACATCAAATATAGGAAAGGGGAACACTTTTGTATTAAAAATAAGAGGATAAAGTTACAAGCAAGCCTTGATGTTGATGGATTCAACCTCTACAAGAAATCTACAATCCTTCACAACTATGAGCATCTCTTCACATGCAAGCCAACTCTTCTTTGCCTCTAACTCAAATTTCAATCCAACAACATAAGGATACTTTATTTTGGCCTCCTTCACTCACATAATGAAGGCTTCATTTATAGGACCAAAACACATGAGATTTACTTGCGAATGGATAGGAGGTGATCCCAACAGGTAAGGGAGGTGAATTCCACCTCTCCCAAGCAAATAGGAACTGAATCCATGAAGGATTCCACACGAAATATTCCAGAACCTTCTATTTTCACCTTTTTGGCCTATCGATGCACTGAGCAGAAGAGGTAAAGGCATCGACCTAATTTATTTTCAAAGAAAATAGAGGTCGGTGGCCCTTTCTCCACTATTGAAGGCACCTCCAACACTTTGTGTAAATAAGGTAAAGGTGTTTTCTATCCAAAATATGGAAAAAATGGCTAACCAAGGTGTCTCAGGTTAGCGTTTCTGAAAGGCTAATAGGCGTGTGGAATTTTTAGGTGCAACAGGTGTCCATCCTGGTTTCGGAGCTGGATGATCTAGGGATTATCAGAGGAACCCTAATTTTAAAAAATCAGAATCTTTCAGATATGATTCGATAGAAATATGTGCCACCTCAAGGAGAGATGAGAAACATACTCATTTCCCCAAAACTATGATCATAACTGCAAAATATCTGATGCCCTAGTTTTCTTCAATTTCTTCTATAGAATTTCTTGATATTGTTTCTGCACTACATCCAAAAGTACTACTCCTATATGTATAAAACTAAGTTCTATGGTATCCTCATGTGTCCTATTTCCAACACTGCAAGTTTGAGCAGAATTAGTTTCACCAAATGGTACGTATGAGAGTTTTCCAAAGGTGACTTATTTCAAGACTATTCAACACAATGAACTTGTATAGGCTTCGACATGTCACTATTTCACCTTCAGGGTGTGAAACGTTTACCACATAAATTAAAGTATCTACCCTATCTGGAACATATTGCAAAATTTCATTTAGACCTCCATATCCTGAGATATAGCAATTATCCCTAGGTGTCTTGTTTAGGGATGAATCCTCGGAGAGGTTGGAACCCTAATTTGGAGGAATCATATCTCCTAGAATATAGCCAATCTAAGGCTGAAATTTTTACTCAACGTATAAAATGAATTTCTATTTATCCTGTAATTTTTTTTTCTTCTGAGCCTTATCCAATATCTTATTATAGCTAAAGTTCTAGGATTGCTAAATTCAGCCTTCTAGGGTTTTCAGGCATGAAACCCTAATTTCCATTAGTTTCCATTGCAACTGTATTTCACCTGTAAAGTGAAACTTATCTGATTAATATTTAATGAGAACCTCAAATGGAAATACAAAATATTTATATCTTACCAATTTGAGATGCCCAAACTAGATCTGGAGCTGACCTTTTGCAGTGCTAATTTTCTGGTATGGGGTCAAATTAGGGTTTGACTTTCTTGGAGTTTTACCCAACCAAAAATTTTGATCTTGGTCTCTAAATTTTGATTTTTAGGAGGATAGCTATCCTATGCTAGGCTCACTCAAAAATTCCTCTTCTTTAAAAATACCTAATTTCCTGCAGTAATGACACGTCAAAAACTGAAAAAGCCCGAAATCAAAATCTGCTTCGACAGAAATATGCGCCCTTCAATGGGGAGTTATCCTAGCCTCCTTTTGCTGATGATCTATGGAGAGAGACACAAAAATTAAGAATCCCTATCTTCTGTAGCTGCGTAGTGTCTTCTTCTAAGGTTAGCTCTGATACCATTGTAGATTTTTCTCATTTAATCAATATGATCTATGATCTTATCTGAGAGAATAACATGCATAGCAATAATCACAAGGGACAACAGACATGAAGAGTTTTCCTTGGGGAAACCATAAAGGATAAAACCATGCAACTTCTTCAAATATAGAATGAGCACCAAAAAAAAATTAAAACCCAAAGATACAAAGTTGATATCCGAAAGTTGTTCTCTATCTCATCTATGTGAGCTCCTCTTCTCTCACTCATGTGCTATTATTGAGTGAGTGTGTCTTTCAAACAGAGAGTCTCACTCTCTATTTATAATAGTTTTCCACTTGAGAATTAATCTACAAGGTCGACCTCACTAGGAGAGTCTAATAACCCTAACACCCCTCAACTGTGGGGATTATTTCCTTGACTTACAATGGAGGGTTAACCTTAATGACTTTACATGATTTTGATTATATTAATGACTCTGCCGATCGAAGGAATAAACATCTCGATTGGGGTACAATGAAATACAATAAGTGAATACATTCCAAACTTACAAATACGTCAACATGCCATTTCCTTAATAAGAAAGAGAAATATATTCTAAAATCACAATCCTATAGGTGGATGACTATTATACTTGAGTATAGTATTAGTTTTAAAAAGAAGTCTTAGGTCAAGAATATAGTGTCCTGCCAAAAATAGCCGCTCAGCCTATTTTGCACCTAAAATTGGCCTAAATAGTCTTAGGAAAATCCCCCCCATTTCTCACCGGGTAGGGATTAAATTTCTGAGTGCATCACCTTTTTGGTGGAGGATTCATGTAGATGACCATTGACTCATGCTTGATAAACCGTCTATGGCCAAGAAGATAATGTCCTTCCAAAACAACCAATCAACCTGTTTTGGTCCATGCTAGAAAGTTCTCTCCATTACAAAAATTGGTTAAGTATTGAAAAATTGGCCCAAGTGGGATTGAGAAAATGCACGCCATTTCCTCCCTAAGAGAGAGAAATTTATTATGTAGGAACCATCATGCAGGTCGATGATCAATTTGCTTCACCATTAACTGAATTTTAATAAAAAGTCTCTAGTGAAGAATAAATTGGCCTGCCAAAAAAACCTTTCAACCTTTTTTTCACCTAAATATGGCCTAAATAGCCTTAGAAAAATAACCAAAATTGCTTACTAGTGAGGGATAAAAT
The DNA here is from genome assembly GCA_001517045.1 of Pseudotsuga menziesii. Classification (NCBI taxonomy): domain Eukaryota; kingdom Viridiplantae; phylum Streptophyta; class Pinopsida; order Pinales; family Pinaceae; genus Pseudotsuga; species Pseudotsuga menziesii. Next base: position 101,952 of record LPNX010192812.1, on the reverse strand, counting down.
TATTTTGAAAACAAAAGCTTGCAAGTAGATGAATTATGCACTTGCCCATTGGATCATTTGTAGAAAAAATACAAGGTTAAGAAAATGTTGGCCAGCCAAAACAACCACTCGGCCTATTTTGTACCATGCCAAAAAATGCCCTCCTTGGTAAAATTTGACAAGTATTGAAAAAATGTTTCAAGTGGTCTTGGGAAAATGCCCGCGATTTCCTACATAAGAGAGAGAAATTTATGATCAAGGAACCATCATGTAGGTGGATGATTAATACACTTCACCGTTTACTCAATTTTGATAAGTAGTCTCAGGTAAAGAATATATTGTCCTACGAAAACATGTTTTTCAATCTGTTTTGCACCTAAATATGGTCTAAATGTCCTGAAGAAAATGCCCATCATTTCTCACCATTGAAGGATAAAATTATTCTGAAAACATAAGCTTGGAGGTGGATGGTTTATGCACGTAACCATTGAATCATTTTTGGAAAAAAAACTATGGTTAAGAACATATTGGTATGCCAAAATAACCACTCAACCTATTTTCTACCATGCCATAAAATTCCCTCGGTGGTAAAACTTGATAAGTATTGAAAATCTAGTTGAAGTGAGCTTGGGAAAATGCCCACCATTTCCTATCTAAGAGAGGTAAAAATTTTATGAAGGCACCATAATGCAGGTGTATGATTAATGCACTTCACCATTTACTCAAATTTTACAAAAAGTATTTGGTAAAGAATGTATTGTCCTACCAAACCAACCATTCAGCTTGTTTTGCACCTAAATATGGCCTAAATGGCCTTAGGAAAATGCACGCCATTTATAACTAGTGAGCGATAAAATTATTCTAAAAGCATAAGCTTGCAGGGAGATGAATTATGCACTTGACCATTAGATCATTTTTGGTAAAAATTCTAATATTAACCAAATATTGGACTTCCTAAACAACTACTCAACCTATATTGCGCCATGCCAGAAAATGCCCTCATTGGTAAAATTTGATAAGTATTGAAAATCTTGTTCAAGTGGCCTTTGGAAAATTCTTTCCATTTTTTACCCGAGAGAGAGAAAGTTGTGATGAAGGCACCATCATCTAGGTAGATTATTAATTCGCTTCACTATTAACTCAATTTTTATAATACGTCTCTAGATAAGAATATATTTCCTTTCTAAAATATCCTTTCAGCTTGTTTTGCACCAAAATATGGTCTAAACGACCTTAGGATAATGCTCACCATTTCTTACTTGTGAGGAATAGAATTATTCTGAAAACACAAGATCGCATGTGGATGACTTATGCACTTCAGCATTGGATCATTCTTCGAAAAAGGTCTAAGGTTAAGAAAATAGTGTCCTACCAAAACAACCATTCAGAATGTTTTGCACCATGGCAGAAAATTCCCTCGTTGGTAAAATTTGACAAGTATTGAAAATATGGTTCAAGTAGCCTTATGAAAATTCAAGCCATTTCCTACCTGAGAGAAATAAAGCCGTTATGAAGTTATGGAAGCATGCACACAGATGACTAATTCAGTTCACAATTTACTTGTTTTTTTATAAAAAGTATCTGGTAAATAATATATTGACCTTCCAAAAGAGAATTTTCCTATCTTACACCTAAATATGGCCTAAATGGAATTAGGAAAATTCCCAATATTTCTCACCACAGAGGGATATAATTATTATGAAAACATAAAATTGCAGGTGGCATTAGAGGAAATTTGAGGTCTAAAATGGGCCTCCTAAGGAAAATAATAAAATAATAGTTATTAATTTTGGAGGAAGAATAAAAAAAAAAAATTGTGTTCATATTTTCGACATATCTCCCTGTGTTTTTACTCAAATTATGAGTGGGAGAGCTCGTTGGATGTAGAATGTAATTAGACATCCAACGAGTGCCAACAATGCATACTTTTGACGGACCCCGCTACCCCAAAAACAAGAAATACCTGAAAAAATGTGATGATGACATCATCATCACATTTTTTCAGGTATTTCTTGTTTTTGGGGTAGAGGGGTCCATAAAAAGTATGCAGTGTGGGTACTCATGGGATGTGGAATTAAATTTCACATCCAATGATATCTCCCACTTGAAATTTGAGTAAAAACACAGGGAGATATGTCAAAAATACGAACAAAAAAATAGTTTTCTTTTATGACAAATATGTCAATTCAACCATTATGGTTGACTCATTTTATTGAAATTCTATTGGTTCTTGAATTCCAACTCACAAAATTTATTGTTGGCGTGTTTTCTTATAAGGCCTATTTTAGACCCCAAACTTCCTCTAATGATGATTTACTCACTTGACCATTGGCTCTATTTTGGAAAGAAGTTTATGGTCAATAAAATATTGGCCTGCCAATCATGGAGGGAATTTTGTATGTATATGGTAAGACTAATGAGACTCGACAAGTTATCCATATTTTTATGCATATCTAAGTTGAGAATGTTAGTCATGTAGATCCACAAGAGTTTCGTCTCTTCCTATATAGTATAAAGCATTTGTTGCAGTTGTGGCCTAATTTTGTCAATATTGGATAGACTTGCTCGAGCCTAACCAATTTGTTAAGTCATGAATCTGTTTTTTTCAGTCTTATATTTTGCTTGTCATTTTTGTTTAAAGCTTTCTCATTTGCTTACTTTTAGGAATTTTTGGTTTAGAATGAATTTTTGATTTTTTGCCGTTAAGTTTTCATTATTTTTTGTTTTTGCTTATGACGTGAAGGGTTCTATAGGATATATGTTGATTAATAGTTTCACAAATAAACACTAAGATCAAGGTTTACCATATAAAACTTATTTAAAGTTGAGTTAATGATAAAAAAGCACTGAATTTGATTTTTTAAATATTCTTGTAGTGCAACGGTTAAAATTCTACATTGGTGCGCTACAAGAATATCGCAGGTGCAAAATTTGTCAGTTTTTATGCCAAATTCACCAATGATTTCGCTCCTGGATGACTAATAACATGTGTAGATAGGTTTGATACGTGTTTCATCAAAGCTAATCATGAAAACAGGTATTGGCTATGACATGAGAGAGATCGTGGCAGTCAAAAGTTAGGGCTTGGCAAATCATGACAGCCAATGGAATGTGGCGAGCTTGACGGGAAAGACGTTCTCAGGTTAAGCATTACGAAGCTGGTGGAGAAGTGGAATGAAGACACATCGCTAAGAATTCGGAATTTGTAGTTGAGGAAGAAATTTAGGGTTGTCTCAGCGCAACAGTTGGAAGTAAGCTGAAGACTCAAGGCCACCTGGAGCATTAAATTCGCTTTTAGCTAGTGCAAGAATCATTTTTTAACACCTGTAGCAAGCCAGGTGTGAGGCATTCCACGTGCCTTGGTCATGGCCTAATAAATTGGGGGTTTTAATATTAAGGATTATAATGTTAAATTGATTAAAGAAAACATAAATTCACATATTCAACAAACTCCCAACGGTGATAGATCAGTCCAAAAGGTTTAGATGAGCATCTTTGTTGTTAGTTAAGTTCAACAGCAGCTCTGTTAAATATTTTTAGTGCTCTGGATGACCTAAATTACCTAAGCTTGATACAAAACATTCATAGCATTGATAATAGTACTGACTATTAAAAAATCAAGGAAAAACAACCATGGAGAATACAAAGGAGAACTGACTGTCAAAACTTTGAAAACTTGAGAGAAAAAAGGTTGTTAGGTCACTAACAGGTTCTGAAAATTACATAGAAACATCATCAAGCTTTGGGAAAGCAGATGAAGAGGAGTGGGAATACCAACAGGGCTGAGCCCACTGAACTGAATTGGATAAACAAGTTTCCAGGTTGTGCTGACCTTTTTGAAAATGTTGGATGGTTGGACTTCTTCAAAAGGATTGATGGATATAATACCGAAATTTCTCATAAATTTGCTCAATTTTATAGCCAAGATATAGTAACATTTGACACTCTGCAATTCAAATTAACTGTAGAGTTGGTGGATGAAGCAATAGGTGTCAAGAATGAAGCAGAACTTTGGTTCAAAAAGGTGCCATTTACCTTCAATGCCCAAAGGTATCTATTGCCTGGCATTGTTCCAGACTGGAGCAAAGGAGTGCTCATCCAGAATTTTAGAGCTAAGTGGGTAGAGCCTATCAAGGTTCTACAAAGCTACATTACATGTGAAGGGAGGTATGCTTTTTTCTTTAAGTATCATTTCAGGTTCCTTCAACACCTTTCTGGTGAATCAAGGATGAATCTCCCTTTCTTCATGTTAAAGATTTTGCAAAAAATGTCAAGTAGGATCAAAGAGCATCATGACCACACTGCACAGTCCATTTTTCATCATGGATTGATCAAGCTTATTATCATCACTATTCTGCAAAGAGAAGGAAATACTTGGGACTACTTTCTCTTTTGGTCTGGGTTCCAAAATAACCAGGAAGGACAGCCTACCAAAAATCATGTTGATAAGGGACAAACCTTAGTTCAAAAATTAAGACAAAAAGTCAAGGCTGAAGATAAGAAATGTGTCAAACTTGAAGACGTGGTAGAACCTTCAAAGGGAGATTATGAATCTCAGCAGCCTTCAGTTGACAATGAGGAAAAAAATTCGCTGTCTATTCACAAAGAAATCCAGCTTGTACAAAATAAAGCACCAGCAGAAGCACTCATTGATGAAAAATTTGTTTTTTCAGAAAAGGTTTTAGGAGAGGAAGGAGATACTAAGGCCCAACAACAAAGCCCAATTACCATTTTATCTGAAGATGAAGGATAATTGTTGGAATGAAATGAGCTGACTGTCAGTGCTGAGACTAGGGTTGGCACACACAGGGAGTTCAACAGTCAAGAGGATAAGACAGTGATGCCAAAGAAAAAGAAGATCAAGGTTAAAGAATTTTCCTCTATCAGGCATCAAGGAAGAAATTTAAATATGATAGGAGAGTTTTCCCCAGGATGGAGACCCAAAACTAGATCCAAAAACAAATTGAGGCTGAACATGAAGAAGCTAGTAAACCCTAAGTTAAAGACAGAAGGGATAACTATGATTGATACTTCTTCTTCAGATGAAAAGATATAATATAGCAAAGGTAACAACAAAGGGAAGAAGCCATTGAAGATAGAAGAAGAATCAAGCCTCACTCAGACTAGATTATCTGCTGTGTTTTTGGAATTATGAGGTGAAATGCTGAAGGAACAATAGAAAGAGGACATAGAAGTTTCTTATTGTGAAAAAAAGCTATTGGCAGATGAAGTTGCACCTACTGAAATATATAATCAAGAAGATCCAAGTGTTTATGGTGTTTCTACAGAGCTTCTTCCTGAGGATGAGGACATCTTTAGAAAGTTGAATATCCCATGGCTACCGAGTGAACTGCAGAATACAATAGGAGGCAAGGCTTTAGACTCAGAAAAGGAAAAATTGCAAAGAACCATCAAACAGTAAAAGCATCAAATGGAGTACATGCAAGAAACAAATGATGGTTTGATCATAGCTAATAGAAGACTCAGGGAAGACTTAGAAGAAGTGAATAATCATTTCCAAGAACTTATTGCAGTCTCCAAAGAGGCCCTAAAAAGGAAAAGAAACTCAGATTTACAGTGTGCAGAATTGAAACAGACTGTCAGAAGCCTACATCAATAGAATAAGGATCTTACAAGAAGGATGACAGATATGGAAACTAAGCAGCAGAAACCTAGGAAAAAGGCCCAAGCCTTAGATGGGATAGCCTTATTGGTAGAAGCTGCTAAAGACCTTTGAGCATTGTTAGCTAAAACAGTTACTTGTTATGTTTTTGAGGAATACTTTATTTTGTAATTATTATTTTGACATTATCCTATCAATGAGTAGGCTAAAAACAGTTAGGGTTTAGACTCTAGCTGATTTTTTGAAAAATAGTATTTAGGAGGGTCTCAAAGAGAATAAGGGGTTCGATTTTTGGGATGGCTTAAGGAGGTCTCTTGACTTATTGATGAGCTAAGTACTTGAATGTCATGTGTATTTGATGAACATAATTATGAAATATATGTCTCATTTTACCCTTCAGTCTGTGTTTTGGTTTCATTTCTAGCTTGTTTAGCTATACAATTGATATTTTCATTGCTGGTTTATAATCTTTATGCTTGTAGTGCTTGTCAATTGTAAATGAACTTCAGTTTTATGTTCTGTTGGATACATGGTTTTTTATATTATGCATCTCTATTCTTCTTTACTTGTGATTTATTTCTTATTTGAATTATGAATGTGTTCCCTTTGGTCACCAAACTTCACAACCAGAAAAACCTTTCAAAAACCCGAAAAACCTAGTATTATTTGATTGAATGTTTGAGATTGTGTTGGCTTGTTTCTTTGTAGTCTAGAAATAATTTCTGGCACAAACACCTTTGTTGCCATTTCTGGGGAACGAAGTTGAAAACATATTTTTCCCTGGGATACTTATCATTTCACTGGTTTTAAGAGGTGAACTTAAACCAGCACATTTTTAAGGCTACTTTTCACCAGTTTGTCACAGTGGCTACTAGGGGAGTTGGAACTAGAAACAGACCTATTTCACCATTGCAGTTAGGTGTTACAGATCCTGAACAAATATTGAAGATAGCAAGGAATATTAGAAGGTCTCAGTCATTTCCATCCCTATGTGACCTTGACCAGTTGAATGGTTCATCACCTTCATCTATGTTGAGAAAAGAAGAAGAAACTTCACCTTTGTTAAAGCTTATAATTCCTGACAGTAGTTTCCAAGTTTTCACTAATCCTCAATCTTTCAGAAAATCTAAAACAACATCTCCTGGTAAGATACCTCTATTTTAGTTGAAAGTAGGTAAAAACCCTTTTCATCCAAGTTCCATCCAAACCTCTAGATCATCAAAGTTAGTTAGCCTTAAAATGGCAGCCCAAAATCAACCTATAGACATGATGGACCGAATGGTTGCAGCCAGATATGCACCATTGGTTTTGCCTCATCCTTTAAATGCACTGCCTGGAGGTGACTATCAGAAATATTTGCCTAGGTTTAATGGATAGGGGGAAAATACAGCTGAAGAACACTGGGAAGCTTTCCTTAGTTATGCTGATAACCAAAACATTGAAGCCAAGGATGTATGGATGAGAATGTTGGTGCAGAGCCTTGATGGAGTTGTTAGGAAATGATTCAAGGATTTTCCTGCTAACTCAATCACTATCATTGAAGAACTTCGTGATCTCTTCATGAGACAATGGGGTGACACCAAAGACCATACATTCTACATAACTAAGTTTGGAGCCCTTAAGAGGAAAAAGGATGAAACTATTGTAGAATTTTCAAAGAGGTTTAACAAAATGTACAGTAGAATTCCTGTAGAAATAAATCCTACAGAAACATCTGCAAAACTTACATATGCAAATGCTTTCGACCATGAATTTTCCTTACTGCTAAGAGAAAGGAGACCTATTTCTTTACTGAATATGTAGGATGCAGCTTTGGAGGTAGAATCTAACATATTGGCTTCCAATATATTGAAGAAAGAAACAACTCAGCAAATCTATGACAGGAAAGGAAAGAAAGAAGCAGCCCCAGGAAGTTCAGCTTCCCATTCTGCTGAAGGGAAAATTGATGAGATGGCTAAGTTGGTGAAAATTTTGACTACAAAATTAAACAAATTAGAGCTAGAGAAAAATTCCACCAAGCCTATTCCAGAAGGCGAAAGAAACCCTAACAATCAGAACCAATTCAGAAGACAGTTTGCTCCCCGTTTCAATCTTAGAGAACGAAGGAATAATGATATTCAGTGGGAAAGGAGAGAAACTGAGGACCAAAGAGTACCACCACCTCTTCAGAACAATGTTGCTAATGAAGAAGAGGTTGATGATGAAGTGATATTTGAAGATACTGACCAGGATATGAATCATTTTGGAGAAAGATTGTCTGGGGGTTTTGTCACTGAAGAAGATTTTCTGAATGCAGAATGCTATGATGCAGATATGTTTGAAACAGAGGATGATTTAGGCCTGAAAATGGCTGCTGTAACTGCTGATGTCTGCCAAAATGAGCTCAAGAAAACTGTGAATATAAGGTCAGGTCCAAAACAGGTTGTACAAAGCCCGAAGAAGAAGGTATCCATCCCTACTAAGAAGCCATCTGATCCTGTGACAAAGAAAAAGACAAGTTTCAGAAAAACAAAAGAAGAACATGGAGGTTGAAGAGGTAAATAAAACTGTGCAGAATTTCAGCTTGGAAAATGAATTAGGAAAGTTAAAGATTCATGTACCTTTAACTGAATTAATGAAAAACCCTTCATATAAAGAATCAGTTCTTAAGATGATTAATTCAGCAAGCAATCAACCTATTTCTGATATGGTAAATTTGCAAGAAGAAAACCCTAGGATTTTCATTGGATCATCCTTGGCTGAAAAGACTGAAAATGAAGCAGGTGCTTAACCTCCATTCTACATTACTTTGACAGTTCATGAACAAATGATACATAATTGTTTGTTGGATTCGGGAGCATCACACAATTTAATGCCAAAGGCTGTTATGGAGGCTTTAGGCCTGAGTATCACCAAACCCTATCATGATCTGTATGCATTTGATTCTCGATCAGTGAAGTGTTTAGGGGTAATAAAGGACATGGTTGTCAGTCTGGCTCAATTACCCATGAAAAGTGTGATCATGGATGTAGTGGTAGTTGATATTACACCTAAATTTAGGTTACTTCTCTCTAGGTCTTGGGAAAAGAAAGTCGGTGGAACCTTACAAATGGATTTATCATATGCTAATATTCCTGTGTTTGAAGGAGAAAACAGAAGACTGTACAGAGAGCTTCAGTTTGCCTATATTGTAACAGATGACAAGAACCCTACCAACCACCCACTGTATGCTGTTGATAAAGACCTGGGTACTTGCATGCTACATTTTAGTGATGATGACAATACTGCTGGTTTGTTACAATTTGAAAGGGAACAACTAGTAAAATGTAGCAGAGAACAGGAGGATGAGCTGTAGAAACTATACTTTGATGGATCTTCTTGCAAAGAAGGTACTGGAGCAGGGGTTCTTCTTATATCCCTTGGAGGTGAAACATTAAAGCTGATGTATAAATTAGATTTTGTTACTACAAACAATACTATTGAATATGAAGCTTTGCTATTGGGATTAAAAGCTACCAAATATTTGGGCATTTAGTAGATTTCTGCATTTGGCGACTCTGAATTAGTTGTTCAGCAGGTGAAGAACAACTATCAAGTGAAGCAGGGTTTGCTGAAAATCTATCGAAATGAGGTATGGGACATGATTGAAAATTATTTTGTAGCTTTTAGCATCACCTATATTCCAAGATACCATAATCAGACTGCAGATTCATTGGCCTTGGCTACTACACACTTTAGAATCCCCAAGACCACACAGTTGAGGTATCCCATTGAGGTTAGGTACAGACCATCTGTACCTAATAATGTAAAGTAGTAGAGAGTGTTCGAAGATGACATTTAGATTAAAAGGTTTTTAGAGCTTACTTATGAGTTTTCAAATTCCCTGATTGATCAAGAGAAAGATGAAGAGGATGGACAGGTGGAAGAGATTGCTGAAAATGAAATAGCTGGACACAAAATCATTGAATTAAAAAGTAATTTAATTCCAAAGGGTTTGGTACCTTTGGAAAGGATATTTTCAAAAGATGATACACTCTTAAAACCTGTTGTATAGTACTCAGAAGAGAATGTGGTGGATTGTAACATTGGCTCTGCAGAACAGCCTAGAATGGTAAAATATTCTAAAGCACTTACAGCTGAACAAAGAAACAGGTACATTAAATTGTTAAAGGAACATGTTGATGTTTTGGCATGGTATTATGAGGAATTGAGAATGTATGACACTGGAATTATACAGCATAAAGTCCCTTTAAATCCAAATGTCAAACCTTTTCGTCAGAAATTAAGAAGGATTAATCCAGCCTTGTTTCCTGTTATTGAAAAAGAGGTGAAGAAGTTATTGGATGGCAAGATAATAGTGCCCCTCAGGTATTCTTCATGGGTGGCTAATCTAGTTCCTGTTAGGAAAAAGAATGGAGAAATTAGGTTGTGTGTTGACTTTAGAAATTTGAACAGATCTTCACTAAAGGATAATTACCTTCTACCTAAAATTGAGCAAATATTGCAGAAAGTGGTCGAGGCACAGAGGATTTCAATGGTTGATGGTTTCTTAGTGTACAATCAAATTTCTATGCATCCTGATGATAAGGAGAAAACAACTTTTACTACTCCTTGGGGAACTTTCATGTATGATCAGATGCCTTTTGGTCTGATGAACGCTGGAGCCACTTTTCAGAGGGCTATGGACATTGCTTTCATCGGTGAAAAATACAAGTTTGTGGTAATCTACTTGGATGATATTACTATTTTCTCACAATCAGATGATGAACATCTGAAGCATTTGAAGCAGAATTTCCTGAAATGTAGAAAATTTGGCTTGTCTTTGACCCCAAAGAAGTCACACTTTGCTGTACAGGAAGGTAAATTGCTTGGTCATTTAGTCTCTGCTGATGGTACAAGGATTGACCCTGAAAGGGTAAAAGCTATATTGAAAATAAGTTTACCAAGGAGTAAAAAAGATGTCCAGTCTTTCATTGGTAAAAACAACTTTCTGCGTTGGTTTATACCAAACTTTGCTGAGACTATCAAATAGATTACAGTCATGCTGAAAAAGGATCAAGAAGTCAGGTGGACCACTGAAGCAAAGAATGCATTTGAGAAAATCAAAATGGCTCTTACTGAAGCTCCTGTATTAGTAAGCCCATATTTTACCAGAGAATTTCTTACATTCTCATTTGCATCAGAAGATACAATAGCAGTTGTTTTGTTGCAGAAGAATAAGGAAGGACTGGAACAACCTATTGCATTCTTCAGCAAAACTCTCAGGGATTCTGAATTAAAATACAGTATCTTAGAAAAATAGGCCTATGCTTTGGTAAAAGATTTAAAGTTTTTCAGAATCTATGTTCTGCATTCTAAATTTATTTCATTTGTGCCTAATGCTGCTGTAAAAGATGTTTTGACACAGCCTGATAGTGAAGGGAAAAGAGGCAAGTGGATTGCTAAAATCATGGAGTATGATGTAGATATCAGACCTACCAAACTAGTCAAGGGGCAAGGTTTAGCCAAGCTGTTGGCTGAATCAAATTGTCAAGCTTTGGGATTGCATGTGATGACTGAAAAGTTAGCCCAGGAAGAAGATCAAGCAATCTTGGAAAAAGAGAAGATTATGGACTATTATTCAACATCTACATGGTACGCAGACATTGTGTATTTTCTGTTGTTTTTGCAATGTCTTGAGAATTTAGATAGAAAAGCTGCTAGATCTTTAAAGCTAAAAGCCACTAAGTATTGTCTAGTAGAAGAGCAGTTATTCTGGAAAGACCTAGGTGGTATTCTACTCAGATGGTTGGATAAATCTGAAATTGAAGGAGTAATTTCTGAATCTCATGAGGGTGCTTGTGGAGGTCACAATTACTGGAAGACAACAACATACAAGATTTTAAGAGCTGGGTACTATTGGCCCTCTTTGTTTGTAGATGTATATCAGTAGGTAAGAGCCTGTATCCCTTGTCAGAAGTTTGCTGGAAAACAAAAATTGTTGTCATTGCCCCTAAAGCCTATTGCAGTAAGTGCTCCTTTCTAGCAATGGGGTCTCGATTTTAAAGGGGAGATAAATCCATCTTCCTCAGGACAACACAGATGGATTCTATCTACAACAGACTTCTTTACCAAATGGGTGGAAGCCATCCCTACTAGGAATGCCACATACAAAGTAATTATGGAATTTATTGAAGAAAATATCCTTAGTAGGTTTGGGTGTCCTCAGAAAATAGTAACAGATAATGCAAAGGCTTTCAAGTCTAAGGAAATGGAAGCATTTTGTGAAAAGAATGGTATCCTGCTGAAGCATTCAACTCCTTACTATCCCCAAGGTAATGGTTTAGCTGAATCCTCAAATAAAAACATCATTCAGAGCATCAAAAATTTGCTTAAGCATAATAAGAGATCATGGGATTCTATACTGAAATATGCGTTATGGGATGATAGGATAACAGTTGAACAAGCAATTGGAACTTCTCCTTTCCAATTAGTATATGGCACAGATGCAGTTTTTCCTATTCAATTGGGTATCCCAGTGATGAAGTTTCTTCAGAATTTCCAAGAAGAACCAAATGATATGCGGAGAAGGATTTATGAGATGATAGAGTTACAACAGAACAGGGAAAAAGTGGAAGAAAGAGCACAGTTATACATAATGAACATTAGAAGCATATTTGACAGGAAAATCAAAGAAAACACTTTATTAGTTGGTGATATGGTTTTAAGGTGGGATGTCAGGAAAGAGCAAAAAGGGAAACATGGTAAATTTTTCAACCTCTGGTTTGGCCCTTTCCTAGTGTCTAAGATTTTGGAAAATAACACTTTTATCCTGCAATCTTTGGAAGGTGAGGAATTGTCAAGTCCAGTCAATGGATGATTTCTCAAGCACTTTTATAGTCTTTGAGGAGATTTTTACTTTTCATTGTATATACCGGTGAGTAAAGGATAATAAGGACTCCATAACCCAATGGAAATTTTGCAGACTAGTAGATAGCAGAAGAGAAGGCACTGGTCTACAGGTTCTTGAAGCCTCACAGGGAGGACTTCATCCTGCAGCTGGAGCCAAATGTTAAGTCATGAATTTTTTTTCTTCAGTCTTATATTTTGCTTGTGATTTTTGTTTAAAGCTTGCTCATTTTCTTACTTTTAGGAATTTTTGGTTTAGAGTGAATTTTTTATTTTCTGCCATTAACTTTTCATTATTTTTTGTTTTTTCTTATGACCTGAAGGGTTCTATAGGATATATGTTGATTAATAGTTTCACAAATAAACACTAAGATCAAGGTTTACCATATAAACCTTATTTAAAGCTGAGTTAATGATCAAAAAGCACCGAATTTGATTTTTTAAATATTCTTGTAGCGCAACGGTTAAAATTCTACGCTGGCACGCTACAAGAATATCGCGGGTGCAAAATTTGTTAGTTTTTACACCAAATTCACCAATGATTTCACTCTTGGATGACTAATCACATGTGTAGATAGGTTTGATACGTGTTTCATCAAATATAATCATGAAAATAGGTATTGGCTATGACGTGAGAGAGATCATGGCAGTCAGAAGTTAGGGCTTGGCAAATCATGACAGACAGTGGAATGAGGCGAGATTGACGAGAAAGAGGTTCTCAGGTTAAGCATTACAAAGCTGGTGGAGAAGTGGAATGAAGACACATCGCTAAGAATTCAGAATTTGCAGTTGAGGAAGAAATTTAGGGTTGTCTCAGCATGACAGTTGGAAGTAAGCTGAACACTCGAGGCCACCTGGAGCATTAAATTCGACATTCAACTAGTGCAAGAATCAATTTTTAACACCTATAGCAAGTCGGGAGTGAGGTATTCCACGTGCCTTGGTCATTGCCTATTAAATTGGGGGTTTTACTATTAAGGATTATAATGTTAAATTGATTAAAGAAAACATAAATTCATATATTCAGTAAACTCCCAACGGTGATAGATCAATCCAAAAGGTTTAGATGAGCATCTTTGTTGTTAGTTAAGTTCAACAGCAGCTCTGTTAAATATTTTTAGTACTCTATATGACCTAAATTACCTAAGCTTGGTACAAAACATTCACAGCATTGATAATAGTACTGACTATTAAAAAATCAAGGAAAAACAGCCATGGAGAATACAAAGAAGAACTGACTGTCAAAACTTTGAAAACTTGAGAAAAAAAAGGCTGTTAGGTCACTAACAGGTTCTGAAAATTACACAGAAACATCATCAAGCTTTGGGAAAGCAGATGAAGAGGAGTGGAAAGACCAACAGGGTTGAGCCCTTTGAACTGAATTGGATAAATAAGTTTACAGGTTTAGCTGACCTTTTTGAGAATGCTGGATGTTTGGACTTCTTCAAAAGGATTGATGGATATAATACCGAAGTTTCTCATAAATTTGCTCAATGTTATAGCCAAGACATAGTATCATTTGACACTCTAAAATTCAAATTAAATGTAGAGTTGGTGGCTGAAGCAATAGGGGTCAAGAATGAAGGAGAACTTTGGTTCAACAAGGTGCCATTTACCTTCACTTCCCAAAGTTATCTATTGCCTGGCATTGTTCCAGACTGGAGCAAAGGAGTGCTCATCCATAATTTCAGAGCTGAGTGGGTAGAGCCTATCAAGGTTCTACAAATCTACATTACATGTGAAGGGAGGTATGCTTTTGTCTTTAAGTATCATTTAAGGTTCCTTCAGCACCTTGCTGGTGAATCAAGGATGAATATCCCTTTCTTCCTGTTAAAGATTTTGAGGAAAATGTCAAACAGGATCAAAGAGCATCATGACCACACTGTACAGTCCATTTTTCATCATGGATTGATCAAGCTTATTATCAGCACTGTTTTGCAAAGAGAAGGAAAGACTTGGGACTACTTTATTTTTTGGTCTGGGTTCCAAAATAACCAGGAAGGACAGCCTACCAAAAAGCATGTTGATAAGGGACAAACCCTAATTTGAAAATTAAGACAAAAATTCAAGGCTGAAGATAAGAAATGTGTCAAACTTGAAGAAGTGGCAAAACCTTCAAAGGGATATTATGAATCTCAGCAGCCTTCAGTTGACAATGAGGACAAAAATTCACTGTCTATTCACAAAGAAATCCAGCCTGTACAAAATAAAGCACCAGTAGAAGCACTCATTGATGAAAAAATTGTTTTTTCAGAAAATGTTTTAGGAGAGGAAGGAGATACTAAGGCCCAACAACAAAGCCCAATTACCATTTTATCTGAAGATGAAGGATACTTGTTGGAAGGAAATGAGCTTACTGTCAGTGCTGAGACTAGGGTTGGCACACACAGGGAGTTCAACAGTCAAGAGGATAAGACATTGATTCCAAAGAAAAAGAAGATCAAGGTAAAATAATTTTCCTCTATCAGGCATCAAGGAAGAAATTTAAATATGATAGGAGAGTTTTCCCCAGGCTGGAGACCCAAAACTAGATCCAAAAACAAATTGAGGCTGAACATGAAAAAACTACTAAACCCTAAGTTAAAGACAGAAGGGATAACTATGATTGATACTTCTTCTTCACATGAAAAGATAGAATCTAGCAAAGGTAACAACAAAGGGAAGAAGCCATTGAAGACATAAGAAGAATCAATCCTCACTCAGACTAGATTATCTATTGTCTTTTTGGAATTACGAGGTGAAATGCTGAAGGAACAACAGAAAGAGGACATAGAAGTTTCTTATTCTAATTTTTTTTTGTTGATGGATGAAGTTGCACCTACTGAAATAGATAATCAAGAAGATCCAAGTGTTTATGGTGTTTCTATAGAGCTGCTACCTAAGGATGAGGACATCTTTAGAAAGTTGAATATCCCATGGCTGCCTAGTGAACTCCAGAATACAACAGGAGGCAAGGCTTTAGACTCAGAAAAGGAAAATTTGCAAAGAACCATCAAACAGTATAAGCATCAAATGGAGTACATGCAAGAAATGAATGATGGTTTGATCATAACTAATAGAAGACTTAGGGAAGACTTAGAAGAAGTGAATAATCATTACCAATAACTTATTGTAGTCTCCAAAGAGGCCCTAAAAAGGAAAAGAAACTCAGATTTACAGTGTGCAGAATTGAGACAGACTGTCAGAAGCCCACAACAACAGAATAAGGAGCTTACAAGAAGGATGACAGATATGGAAACTGAGCAACAGAAAGCTAGGAAAAAGGCCCAAGGCTTAGATGGGATAGCTTTATTGGCAGAAGATGCTAAAGACCTTTGAGCATTGTTAGCTAAAATAGTTACTTGTTATGTTTTTGAGGAATACTTTATTTTGTATTATTATTTTGACATTATCCTATCGATGAGTAGGCTAAAAATAGTTAGGGTTTAGACTCTAACTGATTTTTTGAAAAATAATATTTAGGAGTGTCTCAAAGAGAACAAGGGGTTCAATTTTTGGGATGGCTTAAGGAGGTCTCTTGACTTATTGATGAGCTAAGTACTTGACTCTCATGTGTATTTGATGAACATAATTATGAAATATATGTCCCATTTTACCCTTCAGTCTGTTTTTTGGCTTCATTTCTAGCTTGTTTAGCTATACAATTGATAATTTCATTGTTGGTTTATAATCTTTATGCTTGTAGTGCTTGTCAGTTGTAGATGAACTTCAATTTTATGTTCTATTGGATACATGGTTTTTTATATTATGCATCTCTATTCTTCTTTACTTGTGATTTAGTTCTTATTTGGCTTATGAATGTGTTCCCTTTGGTCACCAAACTTCACAACCAGAAAAACCTTTCAAAAACCCTAAAAACCTAGTTTTATTTGATTGAACGTTTGAGATTGTGTTGGCTTGTTTCTTTGTAGTCTAGAAACAATTTCTGGCACAAACACAATCCACTGATGTTCTTGCCTTTCCAATTTTTCAAGTTTATGAGTTTCCAAAATAATTTGGTCATCAATGGTCTATGTCATTACTTCACTAGAGAATGGTTGGTGGTTTTGTTGTTGTTAATGTATTTGTAGCTTTGAAATGTATTCACTTGTATATCTTATATGGTACCCCCGATGTTCCTATCGGGAGAATCATTTGTATTTCATTGTACACCGATGTTCATATTGGGAGAGTCATTAATATAATAAATTTATATAATGTCATTAAGGTTAACCCTCCATTGTAAGTCAGGGAAATAGTCCCCAGAATTGAGTTGAGGTTAACCCTCCTTGTTGATCGAGGGGCAAAGTCCCCACAATTTTTGGGCACTAGGGTTATTAGACCCTCCTATAGAATTTGTCCCTGGTAAGTAATTGTCAAGTCAAAAACTAGTATAAATAGAGAGTGAGTGTCTCTATTTATCACACACACTCACCCATGTATAGCGCATAGGTGAGAGAAGAGGAGCTCACACAAGTGCAAGAGAGAATAGCTGTTGGAGATCATCTTTGGGTTTTACTGCTGCCGTTAGTGCAAATTCTATCTATGAGGAAGTTGTGGGTTTTTCTCCTTTATGGTTTCCCTGAGGGAAATATTTGTGTATATTGTCTCTTGTGATTGATTATTGTGCATGTTTTTCTCTCAGGTAAGATCCTAAGATCATATTGTCTAAATTGATAAAAATCTAACATGCTATCAGAGCTAACCTAAGAAGAAGACATTATGCAGCTATAGCAGCTAGGGATTCTTACTTTTTGGGTCTCTCTCCACAGATAATAAGCAAAAGGAGGCTAGGCTAACTCTCCATTGAATGGCGCATCTTTATGTCAAAGCAGAATTTGATTCCAAGCATTTTCAATCACTGTTGTCGGAAATTAGGGATTTTCACAGAAGAGTAATTTTTGAGTGATCCCACCATAGGATTTATCTCCTCCTCAAAATCAAAATTTAGAGAGCAAGATTGTAATTTTTTGTTGGGTAAAACTCTAGGAAATTCAAACCCTAATTTGACCTCGGACCTGAAAAACCCTAAAATACTAAAACTAGTAGTTTTGGTACATTCTCTATAACTCACGTTTGGAGAAGGCTCGGAAGCTGAAATTTTTACTAGGAAAATAAAATTTCTTGCTGAAAACTTTGTAAAAATTTCAGCCTCATATTCGCTATATTCTGGGATATATGATTACTCCAAATCATGGTTCCATCCCCTTCGAAGATTGATCCCTAAACAAGACACCTAGGGATAATTGCTATATATCGGGCTACGAAGGTCGAAATGAAATTTCACAAGATATTCCAAATAGGGAATGGACTTTACTTTCTGTGGTAAATGTTTTATACCCTGATGATGAAACAATGACATGTGAAAGTCCATACAAGTTTTCTATGTTGAACAGTCCTAAAATAAGTCACCTTGGGAAAAATCTCATAAGTAAAAATTGGTGAAACTAATTTTGTTCAAACATGTGGTGTTGGAAATAGGAAAAAAAATTCTACCTCAGTAAAAAATTTTAGAAACAGGGGAGCAATAGTTTTAGAGATATTGCAGAAACAATTTTAGACATTTCTGGAGAAGAAATTGGAAAACTAGGGCTTCCTGTTCTGGGAGCTTCCCACGACTGTTTTCAGAAAAGGAGTACATTGGACAACTCTCCTTGAAGAGGCCCATCTTTCTATCCTATTAGATCAGAAATATTCCAAGTTTTCAAAATTAGGCTTTCTCTAACAAACCCTAGATCAACAAGATTCAGAACTGGGATGTAGACCTAAAATCAATAAGATCTAATATTTTTCTATTTACATTTTAGGTTCTGATTTCAAAATGACCTATCACACCAGCTTGATGACAAGCTTGGTGAATCTTAAAACTTCCGAACATGGAAGTATAATTTTTCACTGGTTCTTGAAGAAAATGAATTGGACACCTACGTAAGTGGAGAGGTTCCAGTTCTAGAGGGAGATGAGGCTAAAGCATTACACAAGAAGAAATTGGTCAAGGCCAAGATGATCACCTTATACCACAAGTGTCTTCCTGTAAGACACCTAAATATATGCTTGATTCCTTGACCAAACTTTTTGAATAAAAAAAATATAAATCGGATGCAGTATAGGAACTCCGTGATCCTTGAAGAAATTGACTTGGATAAGTATTTCAGTAAGAAAGGTCTAGGATACAGAGGGAGATGAGGCTAAGGCTAGAGCCAAGAGAATCATTTAAGATCATCTCATCTCTCATGTGTCATCCTTAAAGACACCAAAAGGAATTGTTCAATGGTATGATGAAGAAATTGAAGAAGAATAAGATATTGTTATCACCACCTTGAATGGCCTCCAAGGATCACGGGATTCATACATTCGAGGAGTGTGTGCCAAAAGGAAGTGATTATCTTCAACAGAGTCTGGGAAGACTACATACAAGAAGAAGCTCAACTCATAATAAGTGAAAAGAATATGGGATCAACTGAAGATCTAGCTCTCACGATTCAAAGAAGATCCTTTAAGCGATGAGGAATATGAAGGACTCAATTATGAAGAACCTCTTAGCCATTTGGATAAAAAATGATGATGTCATGAATGAAGAATATAATGAAGCTAAAGTCTTAAGAAGGAGTCTAACCATGAAACAAATAAAGATAAGTATTCAATTGTCATTTCATGATATTATTTGGTTATGCATTTGTTCATATTCAGTTGATGTATTATGCATTAATGACAGTCTACTACTAATATGCATGTGATGGGTAAGTATCCCATGGTTCTATACAACTCTCCATTGCTAATTATCTAGAATGAAACCTCTTTGTTGACATATTAGTTTAGTGTACAATCTCAATGATGCCATGGTAGAGATGGAAGGCATCTAGAAAGTTTCCGTGAGATATGGATGAATGTTGTATTGGCTAAAATAGTTGCATGATTATATATTTATGCATAAGAATTTTCCATTATGAATATTCCTTATGAAATTTTTCTAACCATACAACTGGTGCATTTGACTTGTAGGAAAGATCACGTACAATCACCTACAAGAAAAGAAGGACGAGACTTGTTAAAAATAATAAGTGACGACGGTTCAAGATTCACTCTAATAATCCAAAAAGAAGAATGATGACTAGAATGCGATGTCAAAGACCTGAAGGGAATTCCATAGTATCTTCCATATGGATCTACAAGATCCAGCATGCAGTAGATGGCAACATCGTGGGATACAAGGAAATATTTGTAGCATGAGGCTTCTCATGAAAAGAACAAATAGACTACGAAGAGACATTTGCAACCACTAGAAGTTAAGACACATGACAGGAACGCTCATATGTGCAAATTAAACAAGGCCTTTTATGAGATCAAAAGACACCCATGGGACAACACATACATGAGGATCTTGAAGATCACTTAGAGTAATGAAGATATTAATCTTTTCTACAAGGTTGAAGATGAAATCCTATAAAGGATGACAAGCTCACGTATGGGTGCGAGAAGAACTTTTGAAAAGGTTCATGATAGAGGATCTTGGTATCCAGTGACCCTATATGGATACATAGAATATTAGTAGCATAGGAAGCTACTTGTCACTGTGGTACAAAATGTTTCAATGCATAGAGTATGAAAGGTAGAGGGAGAATGATGCTCCACTTCAGAGGGAGTGACTGCAGAAGATCCTGAGGTTCGACATGGTATGATAGGAGGGACATATTAATGATGACTCTAGGCTTTAATGAGAGTAAAGAATATTCCAACATTTACTTCAAGGTTGAAGGTGGAATACCAGTGATGCTTATGTTATATGTTGATGACTTGTTCTTAAAAAAAAAGAGGAACTTATTAAAGATACGAAGATGAAGCTTGTTGCTGAGTTCAGGATGAAGGACTTGGGTATGATGCACTACTTTCTATGAATGGAGGTGTGGAAAAATACAGATGGAATATCCCTGGGACAAGGGAATTATGTAGTGGAGATTTTGAAGAGGTTTAGGATGATGGATTGCAAGGCCATGACTACACCTATGGCATTGAACCTGAATCTATTAAGTGATGCTTCATCATAGTCGGTTGATGTCATGATGTATCATTAAATGTTTTGTTCCTTGATGTTCTTGACAAATCTAAGACATGCTCACTTGGTTGCATAGAATGCAGTACGGTACCTGAAGGGTATAGTTGAGCATGATATGAATAAGAAGACTAAATTGCATGGTTATGTTGATTTGAGTTGGTAGCACCACTGAGGAGAAGAACACATTAGGATGCTTCTTCATTCTGAGATCCATTATGGGATACTGGTTTGGCAGGATGAAGTTTTGCATGGCAAAGTTATGGTTTGGCAGGTTGCTCAAATGTAAACAATCCTATAGGTTGTCCTCAGATGTAATCAATCACGGTGAAGCTCGCATTTTATCCTTGGATGTAATCAACCCTGATGTAATTCTATGCTTGAAATGGCTAGAGTGAAGTATGAGTATTTCAGGGAGAATCTTGGTGTTCTCCAGATTGAGGTTCCCTCCAAGGGGAAGTGATGAGTCTGTATGCCTTTCTAACATGGTGGTAGGATTGGTTCCTCCCATGGTCAGATGTGAGTGTTGGGAATTTCTAACATGGTGGTAGGCTTGACCTCCCATGGTCAGATATAAGTGTTGGAAGAGCCTTTCTGACATGGTGGTAGGCAGGGCCTCCCATGATCAGATATGATTTTTGGTCCTTTCTGACATGGTGGAAGGCTCGGCCTCTTATGGTCATATGTGAGTGTTGGATGTGCCTTTCTGACATGGATGTTGGATGTGTTTCTCCCATGGTGAGATATAAGAGCTGGGCGGGCCTTTTTGACATGGATGTTGGATGTGTTCCTCCCATGTTCAGATATAAGTGCTGAAGAAGATGAATACCTACATGGGGTCTAGGCCTACAACTAGCATGAAAAAGGGCTAGCTCTATATAAATTCCTATGACGAGTAGAATTGAGAGATAGCACCATTTTCTTGACATAGAGGGGGAAGTGATGATGATGATGATATAGCTTGATGATGATCCAGAGATGAAGGCTTGTGTTGATGAACTGTGTTAAGAGAATTCCTTCCTAGTTAAGAGGGAGTGTTGATGTATTTGTAACTTCAGAATGTATTCACTTGTATATCTTATATTGTAACCCAATGTTCCTATCGGTAGAATCATTTGTATTTCATTGTAACCTAATGTTCCTATCAGGAGAGTCATTAATATACTAAAGTCATGTAAATTCATTGAGTTTAACCTTCTTTTGTAAGGCAGGGCAACAGTCCCCACAATTGAGTTGAGGTTAACCCTCTAGTTGATCAAGGGGAAAATTCCCCACAGTTGTGGGGCACTAGGGTTATTAGAATCTCCTAGAGAATTCGGCCCTGGTAAGTAATTCTTAAGTCATAAACTAGTATGAATAGAGAGTGAGAGTCTCTATTTATCACACACACTCACCCAGCTATAGCGCATAGGTGAGAGAAGAGGATCTCACAAAAGTGAGAGAGAGAACAGCTGGTTGAGATCATCTTTCTGTCTTTGGGTTTTACTGCTGCCGTTGGTGCTCATTCTATCTCTGAGGAAGTTGTGCAGTTTTATCCTTTATGGTTCCCTCGAGGAAAATCTTTGTGTCTATTGTCTCTTGTGATTGATTTTTGTGCATGTTATTTTCTTAGATAAGATCCTAATCATATTGTCTAAATTGATAAAAATCTAACAGTTGTAAACTAATGAGTTCATGGGTGTTTTGCATTTCTTCAAACACCTAAAGATAATAAGTATACCATTTTCACAAGACATCATTGGTGAAAACATATTCTGCAACATATTGTGTCAATTTGTAAGCTTTGGTAAATGTGGAGAATTGATTCCGAAGTAAAAAAATGGTTTCCTCGGCATGTTCTCATCGCCTCTCTTTTAAATTCTCTTGGAATGTCAACACAATGTTTTCAAAAAGTAGATATACTTTGTCGAGGGTTTTATCCGAGTCGGTGCCTGCTAGAATTGGAATAAATTGTCAGGCCAATTTCTCACACTTGGCTAAATATTGATTCTTATATGTTTTCAGCTTCTTTATTTTTTCTTTAGTCCTCATTCTTTTGTGTTTATATTCCTTATTAATTGCATCTGACAATAGATCTAGTTCTTCATCTTTGTCCTTTTATGGATTAATTGTGACTGCTTTACCAAGTTGATCTAAATGAACTAATAGGATTCATGTTGTTGTTGTCGTTGTTGTTCTTTTTCTTGTTATTTCTTCTATTTTCTTATTCTTCGTTTCCGTCCTTCCCTCTCTTTCTTATGTCTATTGTTTTCTTTTAGTTTTTCTTGTAGGATCTATAATGTTTCTTTCTAGATTTTCTCAGTAATTGGGTAATTAATAATAGGACTAGGGTAGCTGTTGTGGGTAATGACGGGGGATATGATGATATTGGTGACAATTGGTGATGGTGGAAGGGGTGAAATGGGTGAAGGAGGTAAGTTAGGATCGATGAGCAATTTGATTGCCTCCTATGGTAATGGTTGATCTAAATTCGATGGTAATATAGTCGGTATGGAATTTGAAGGTAATAAAGTATCGAAAGGTTCAGCAGTGGGGTTGGCGATGAAGGGTTCAATAATTGGTGTGGTCAGTTGGTTGACAGGTCAAGGGGTAAACCTAAAAGTATGCTCTACCACAATAATTAGAGGAAATTTCAACTCAAAATGGGTCTTTTAACTTTAACTCAAATTCCATGTCATCATGTGTTATCCAATGGAATTGATTTAAATTTGAAATACCGTATAGGTCTTAAACACTTTTTTAATATAAATTTGGGGATAGGTATCATAAAAAAAACTAATTTTTTTGTTTGTATTTTCGACATATCTCCCCGTGTTTTTACTCAAATTTAGATTGGGAGAGCTCATTGGATGCGGAATTAAATTGCTCATCCAATGAGTACCCACTCGGCATACTTTTGACGGACCCCGCTACCCCAAAAATAAGAAATACTTGAAAAAATGTGATGATGATGTCATCATCACATTTTTTCAAGTATTTATTTTTTTTGGGGTAGCGGGGTCCGTCAAAAGTATGCTGAGTGGGTACTAGTTGGATGAGGAATTTTTTTCCGCATCCAATGAGCTCTCTCGATCAAAATTTGAGTAAAAACACGGGGAGATATGTTGAAAATACAAACAAAAAAGTAGTTTTTTTCTTTTCTTCCTCCAAAATTAATAAATATTATTTTATTATTTTAACTATTAGTTTATTAATTTTTTTAGGAGGCCCATTTTGAGTTGAAATTTCCTCTAATGGTTGTTGGTTAGGTCAAGATCTATTTTTAGGATAGTTTCAGTGTATCCAACAACTTCTGCTTTAGGGATGGATGAATTTGGAATGTAGGAAATTAAGTTCGACTGCGGTGCTTCCATAGCTAAGACAAGGGTTTTTACCATTATTTTTTGCAGGTCAAGGAGGAGAGATGGTAATTGGTTGATAAATTCTTTGAGGTCGTTAACGTTTTGAATATGAGATTTGAGTGGTGTGGATAATTTATGTAGATATGGATGATATAGGGATAATAATGTGGTGGTTGTCAAAGTTGATGTAGATTTTTCTTCAATAATTTAGGTCAGGGATGGAGGTGGTGGGGTATGGATGAGATCAAGAGAAGTGTTAGGATTATTATAATCCTCCCTTGTCCATTTATAGTCTATTGATAGTTTTGTCTAGCATAGGGAGACATATTTACTGCATTGGAGTATGGGGAACACATATAGAGGTTAACTTCCACTTACTGCATTTTCATGCATGAGTTTAATTGCCTCTGATACCACTCCCTACATTTTAAGAGACACTATAAGTGCCACATGCAACCCCCATCAGTTTTTTGTGGTAGGTTACCATTCAGGCAAATTTTATCTTTAGACACATTCGATTATATCACTTTCTATCAGTCTAGATACATTTATCCAAGGTTGCATGGGGAAGTGGCACTTTTTCCACCTACTTTGTCACTTTAAATGGTTTAACTAGTTTAACTGATTGGTAGACTGATTTAGTTATAATGAGTTAGACCAGTGTCTCCCATATAGTGATTTAGACATTCCTAGTTAGCCAGACAGTCAGGATTAGATTCGAATCTTATCCACATGACTCGAATTCTCCTTATTGTAACAATGTTGTATACTTTTGGAATTAATGAAGATTAATGTTGTAATTTAATGATAAATTCTTATCATTTTTCTCTTAAAATTTTCTTGTTCAGTGTACATTGTTCATTCCATTCCACTGCACAATTATACCTTTCAATTGATCTCATTACCTATAGATTAATATTTCAATAATTCAAACATTGTATCATAGCCTTGTTCATGCTAGAAGCAAGTATTGTTCGACCTCCATTGTACATCAAAAGAAGCTAAATTTCCACATAAATCTTGGAATGATAGCTTTGCTCCCTCTGAATTTTGTTCAGAGAAGTCTATCCAGCTGTGACGGATTCTGAGAAATTGTGCATGTCGAGGTGTAAAGGCTTGAATCTGACATGATTGTGAATTGGTTTGTTTTGCAGTGATATTTTGCAGGTACAACTTCAATATGAATTTGATATTATCAGTTCCTCTTCTTACTCCATCCATAAGATATTCATAATGGAAATTCAAGATGATTTCATCTCTAAAGACACAAGGTCTCTATGAGGTATCTATTGGAATTGGTAAAGAGTCTTATGAAGATGAGAATCACTGGCTAATTGATGGTGATAGATCTTTTGGAACAGTATGTCTGGTCTTTTCTCCAATATTGTGCTACATTATTTATTCTATTTAATGCCCAAAGGATCTCTGGATACATTTGGATAGAACCTTTGGAAATCAAAATGAGGATCATTACAGAAATTTGGAGAGAACACACAATACCAAAAGAGTTCTTTCTTCAAAATTCTTGGCCTCTATTCTCTCCAATGAAGTTGTTCAAGATGAAGAAGCAGCATAATTTTCCACACAATCAATTTGAATTAAAGAAAGTCTCCTTGGACTGAATCCTTCTCATGTTGCTCCGTAAGTTTATGAGATCTATGATATCTCAAATTCTCATATAGTTGATCCAAAAGAAAACATTCAAATCTCCATTATTGAATAAAAAATCTCCTTCCATTCTTTGCAAGCATTCTCTAGTGATTCTTCTATTTTAAATTCTGTGCAAAGTTTGTTAGTGATTGCTTATGAAAATTAAGAGGAATTTAATTGATCTCTTTCTCATGTTGCTTCCAGTGTGTAGAAAAGTAATACTTTTCTTTTTTTGGAAATAATATCATATTTTAGGATTGGTCCATTGACTCTCATTGATCTCGATCTTTCAGCAAATTCATACATGATTTATTGCATTGATACTCATATTTTTGTTGAAGGAGAAAATTGTGCATATACCATCCTAGTGGAAAACTTGGTACCTTTGTTCCACACTCTTTGATTTTTAAGTTTCAATATCCTACAATCATGCTTGTAGTTGTTCTCATCAATTTTGGTGTGAAAAATCAAGTACCTAAAGTCTCTTTCAAAATTGTTGTTAGGGATTTGATGTCAGTTTTCTCTCATGAGTTTGATGATATTATATTTTATTAATAATTGGTTTTTTTAGAATCTATATCAGATTGTGGATCTCAAGAATTCACTCTCCAAAGTACCAGGACTTCTATACCTTCCTTCTTGATCGCATGCTCATCTCCTCACAGAACTAGTAAACTTATGGATACATTTTTCATTCGCCTGGAAACTTGCTCCTAACACTTGGAGCTGATTTTACCTCACATGGTGTTATAGCTGATTTTACTACACCAAGTGATTCACACTTGTATGGCCTTCCCCTATCCCTCTACAGACTCCTTAGACCCCTTGGACCATTTTTTGTCCTTTGATGTTTCCTAGACCATCAATATAAACATGTGAAAATTGTTATACACATCTTTTAAACCCCTTATCGCGTATATACGCGGGTTTGACCTCTAAAACTGCGTACATCAGGATGTGTACAATATCCAAATCCTTTTGGAGTTTTCCTTGACATGGATCCGACTCACTTGTTTCCTGGCATTCCATATGCCTTGAGATCGCTCGGATTCAACCTTTCATTACTCCATTGAAAAGATATAAAAGGAACTCTTTGGATACATTGAAGGCATAAGAGAATTGGGAGAAAAGAAACTATAGTCCATTGTCTCTGGAACTTGTGCTTGAGTCTACATCCCTTTGTCCCTTGGAGCACTTTGGTGTTATTCCCAAGCTTGCATTTTTCTTGTGAGCTTGCTATCGAGAGATGGAGGATTGAGGTGGTGGAGGCCCAAGTGGGGGATTTAGTTTCTCCGATTTGCAGATGTTCTGATAGAGGTTGTATTCATTGTAATATATAATTTTATATTAATAGAAATATCTTTTCCTGTCCAATAATGTATGTTTGAATGAATATTTTATCCATGGATGATTTCAAATGCTTATACATTGTTGATTATATATGCTAGAATAGATCTAACACCAATATATATAGTATGCTTTTCTTGTTTACTTGTTGTTGAGGAAGTGATTCATCAATTCAAGATGAAGTTGGAAATCTCAATGGGGATCTACTTCAACCATCCAGAATAAGGTACGAGGTCTGATCCTTTAGTGTTAGATATTTGGTTTCTATTGCATATTGGAAAGGATTGATTTCTGGAGTCAAGCTGTCTGTTGTGCTACCCCAAGCCATAGGAATTTCTCTCTGTAATAGAATTGGAGACTTCTCTGGGGAGTTCCTAGTAGTTGTCCTTTGGGGGTTTTCTATTGGCATTCAATGACTTTGAATTGCTCTTTTTTGTCTATTTCTGTGTCGGGTCTGGGGGCATGTTTTCCTGGTAGTATTGAATTGGTGTGAAGTTTGTCTCAGCTTGTCTATTTGCCTTTATTTTTATGCACCTTTCTTCCTGTACATGAGTTTTTAACTCATGGTTGCTTATATATGCGGGTTTCACTGCTATTTCCTCGTACACATGCGGGTTTACTGCGAACAGTCGCGTATGCCCTTAGTTTTTCCTTCTAGAGGAAGATTGATTATTACTGGGTGAATTTTGATGATTGTTGAGTATCCTTTGTTACTTCTAGAGTCTATATACACCTCTATTTCTGACCAGAGACATTTTTTTTAGGGTAAAATTTCTTTTTTGAAGAATGTTCTTGTCATTGCATTTTCAATTTTTTTTTTTGGGATTAGTGCATTAGATTTCTTTTACCTTAGTAATTTTTTTGAGTGCTGCTTGAGTGTGCTTGTAGAGTCTGGGGGTTGTAGAATCATTCTTTTGCTTTGGTATCTCATTTTTATTTCAAAAAATCCAAAAATATTTGATTATCATTATGCATTGCATCTTGCATTTTGCATAGTACTTGCACTAGATTTGCTTTCAAGTATTAGTCAGGATTTCATATAGGAAATCTTGCATTTATCATTCGAAGAAAATTCTGCATTTCATGTAGTAGCATACCCTTTTTTTCATGGACACAATGCATTTGCATTGATTGTTAGGTGTGCATTTTGCTTCATGTTGTGTCATAATGCCATTAGTTGCATGACCATATACCTCTTTTGAGTAATAAAGCCAATTAAAATCAATGCTTAATTAAAATGAACTACACTATTTTATTTGATAGGGTTCACCAACAAGATTAGGTTTTAGGGTCTTGGAATAGTTCATTGTGAGTAAATTCTCCAAGACCACTAAACAACAACATGTATGTGTCTGTCCAGGTGAGTGTGTGAAATTCCTTGTTATAACCAGTGTTTCTCAGGACCCCCCTCTCAAAAGGGAGTTAAGCATGAGGCAGTGTGAGCAATTATTGATTGGGATGAACCCTAGTCATAACTAAGTAGCACCGGAGATATTTCCAGGATTGTATTCATATCTGGGGGCTCTTTCGAGAGTTTCGGGATTTGTTACCCTGCCCATACGGTCAATCCTACCTGCGACTGTTCACCTAAGAATTGATTATATTGAGGTCACCTTGGTGGCCTTACGTAGGATATCGAGGGGGTACTCTGCAGGGGTTATTTTGCGGGTGGGCCGGCCAGGTTGGGGTCGGACAGCATAGTCGCTTTACGTGTTGAAGCTGAGGGTCACAATAATTTGTTATTTACCTCCGCTTGTTGTGTATGGGAGTCTCAAGCCTCTCCTAGGAGAGACATACCTGCTTCATTCATGAGCTCACTTATCCTACCCTTGATTGCTTGTGTTTGGCTTTAGATTTTATTGGTGTATGGTCTGTGCATGTTATCTTTCTTAGGGTTGCGTAATTAGAGAGTCTTTTATATTTTTTTTGAGTCATTATGGATTTGGGTGTGGTGCCTCAATGTTCTCGTCATTTAGTAGGACTTCTGTCTTCTACATCTCCTCCTCCTTTGGGAGAGAGAGATAGGCAGTCCAGGTGGACTACTTCGCACATTGATTCACACATGATGGGAGACCATGTTGAAGGTATTCCTGAACCACCTTCTCCCATTCAAGTGGAAGATGGGGAGTTTACTCCTAACTATGATCCTTCACCTGATTTGACTGAGTTAGGTCTTGTAATTTTGAGATAGGTACTTTTCATGATAGACCTACTTACTCTCGTGTTGATCCCCCATTGACGCATTGCTGGTATGGAATGCTAGAAGATGATGAGACTCATTTTGAACCTACGAGCACTAGTTATGGTAGTTATGGTATGCATGGTTTTCCCACACATGATTTGGCATTTCATGTCGAGTCGGAGTTTGAGCCTAACACTATGCTTGGGGGCACTCTCATTCCTTACCATGTGGATAGGTTAGGGAGCACAAGTCACATTCCACCTTCCATCCTGGTGGTGGAAGCTACATCACATATTCCTCCTAGGCGTAGGGTTAGTGATCCTATTAGGATACCGGATCCAAGACGAGTGACTATAGGGAACAACATGTACATAATTTCACAGGTCTCTTCATCCTCTATCCCTAGTTCTTTGAATGTTTACCCTCCACCTTATTCACGTGGTCCTTTGGGATGGAATGTTGCTATGAGTTAGGTCCATACTACTGTTACTTGACCAGTTGTGTCTCAGGTTCAAGTACCACCCGTTGTTTCGGGAGGTCGTGTTCATACTTCTAGAGGTCATGTTACTACTCTTGGAGCATATATTCCTACTTCTGGAATGTATATTCCTACTTCTGGAGTGTATATTCCTACTTACGGAGTGTCTCATGGGACATCTCATGCGATGACTTATGGACCTTATTATGGGATGTATTATGGACAGGGTTCTTCACCTTATGGGTACGGTATCAACAACCCGCTTACTATCCAAATTACAGATTTGTAGCTTCGAATAGTCAAGGTACACCACACTATGGTGCTTCCATGCCACCCTATACTGGTCAAATGGGAGGAGGGAACTATGGCCAAGGCCATGGTGGTTATGGTAATCAGACCTATATGAATCAAAAATATCAAGGACTGGTCCATCGACCTACTCATTCTAGGCTCCCTTTCCTCGCAATGCTAAATCATCCTGACTTGTCGAGATTGATGAATGATCCTGTAACTCATGACCTGGCTTGGCCGGCTGTCCCTACTAAGCTTCCCTCGGAGATACCCAAATTCAAGCGCAAACCTAGAGAGGATCCGAGCGAATATGTTACTACCTATTGTCACCTTTCAAACACCTAGTTCATGTGGGAAAAATATTCAAGCCACTCAATGTGTCCTTGGGGGCAAGTCTCGAGTCAAGGCTGTCACCTTGTTCTTGACTCCTCCGTTTAGGCTCAACTCCTAACGAAGCCAAGGAGGGTAGACCCTATTAAGTTACTAAGGATAATTACTTAGCATTGTGATGTTAAACTAACTGAGTTACTTAGGAGTTTGCAATTTATCTGTAGCTAATCAAAGATGGCAAGATATGAAAATAAACACACAAAACCACAATGCTGAGACACAATGTATATAAAAAACAAGAAAATAACCAGTGCCTTAGAAGGGGGTCAGAAAATAGAAACAATGTACTTGCATGTGCTTGGAGTGAGTGTTTTGCGATTTCCTATTGGAAAGTTTTAAGTTAAAAATGAAGTGTGAGTTGATTAAAATTAGTCAAAGGGGGGACTCCAGATATACCCGAGAGTACTTGGAGTATGTCCAAAACTAAACCTTCACAGCTACCCTCAAGGAATATGTGGGATGAAATGGAGTCTCTGGGGCTATTTTTTGTAATGCACCCATTAGGGTGTGACAAAGATCGATTCCCTGAGGTCATTTTTTAGAAGTTCCCGCTTCCTTTGGGTATTTTTCCACCGTAAAAGGTTTGATCTAGGTGTTGGATTTTCACCTGATGGTTTGTCAGTTGGGGAGAGTGAGTCCTAATTATACTATTCACCTAAGTGCTTTTGATACATCTTGACTGATTGGATGAACCATAGCCACATGCAGAGCATACATACTAGAGTCTTGTCAATTTTAGTAAGTTTTAAACTGGGTGTTCTTGTTTAAAGGAAAACCCTGTAGGAACCTCTTTCGATCCAAGTGGATACCAATCGAGCAATTGAGCAGGGGTTAATTTTATACTAGCTGAAAAACAAATGATAAAAAAGAAACAGATACACAATTCTAGTTTTCTAATTAGTCCTACCACGAATCTCTTTCCCCTTTCGGGTCAATCGGGAAATCGTGGGGTAAGTATTATGATTACTTTGAAAAAAAAAAGTGGAATATGAAATTAATAATAAAATAAAGTATACTACCCTACAAATTAAATTAATTCTAGTTTGAAAATAAATGAGAAGAAAACGACGAAAAGGACACCGACGCAAATCCCCCCAGGGGGAATGGGGAATGGGCTCGAAAGAGCCTATTCCAAAAATATTTTTATTTATTATTGGTTACAATATCAGCGAACTAAAATATCAGAAACTTCTTGGTCCTTATACAGGCTGAAACCAAGATCTTACAACTTTGCAAAAATTTTAAGATTTTAGTGAAAAGGGAGACCCCTAGGGGGATTTGAACGCTCCTCAGGCCACTTTCGGACAGAAGATTCCTTTATTTTCTGTCCTACCTGCTAAAATAAAGCAATCATGTTAGAATAACATATTCCCAAAATCACTTTAATAGTGCCTTTGGATCAGCCTACCTTATCTTAAAAAAAATGAAGTTAAAACTAGCTAAACAGGCGAAAAAGGAACCAAGGAAAGAAAGATTTCCTTGGGATCTTGACTTGCTGTTTGTGCAGCCAATGAAGTATGCACTGATTTCTGGATTTAATCTCTTTTAAAACAGAAAGGAAAATTGGTGCATGCAACCTACTCATTCTCTTTAACTTGTCATGCAAAATGGACGATTTGCTTATGCTAGATCTAGAAGACTTAATGATATTTTTCAGAATTGAGATCTAGACTATGATCTCTGAAATATCAGATATATGTATATTTTACTTTGATGAAACAGATCCAAATGATAACAAATCTTTTACACACCATAACCAGGTAAGAAAATTGATTTTTTTATAGAAATGAGAAGAAGAGGAGAGAAGGTCGGATCGTTTCTTGAATGGAGCAAGCTGAAAGGAGGCCCTTTTGTTGAGTGCTGAGGGATAGATTATTGAGCTTATTGGATAGGAA
The DNA here is from genome assembly GCA_001517045.1 of Pseudotsuga menziesii. Lineage (NCBI taxonomy): Eukaryota > Viridiplantae > Streptophyta > Pinopsida > Pinales > Pinaceae > Pseudotsuga > Pseudotsuga menziesii. The sequence continues at coordinate 69,880 of LPNX010192812.1, read as the reverse complement.
TGGTGTCAATATAGATCCACACCTTCATCCAATTAGGAACCTACAACTAAATAACACAATCCTGCACACATCTAGTGAGATCTGGATATAGATGTATAAAGCAACAAAAATGAAAGATTATGCAAAAATAATCTTATTTAAGCATATAACTGAAATTTTTGAGCATACATCATATGGATAAACAATATGAAGTAATCTAACTTGCCTAGTTTACACCCTTACTTGATTCAACCGAATCCTTGAAGCCAGAGCACAGAAGCAACACAGAATTTGGCAAGAAATTGCAGCTACCACATCAGCAGCATAACAATGAGAATCCACACATACACATGCACTACACAGTATAGCCTCCAAAGCTTCTTTATTCACAAATGATGATCAAGTACAAAGTTACAATGGCAAGCCCTTCAGTCCAGCTCTAACTAGCTTGGAAGAGGGAGCCTCAAGCAGGATATATACAGAACATAGGCCATCTAGCCCAGGGGGGGCACAATTCCTCATGGAATCAGGTGAAATCAGCTGATGGAGAGTTCATTAATGCAAAACTGAAGCTGAACTAAGCCTACTTGTCAACCGAGGGCTTCATTGAGCTGACACATCAACCCATACACCGACACATCAGCCCACAGAGCATCCAGGAGAGTCCACATGTGTGGAGGAGAGAGAGAGGGTGCAATTCCCCATGAAGATAGCTGAATATCAACTCTGGATCTGATTTGATCACCTCCTTCAGTCAAGGATTTGTCAGATCCAGTCAATCTGCTTTAGATATGACTAATTTCAATCAAATCGACTCAGAATCCACTGATTTATGATTTTGGATTTGCTCCATTATTCATCAATTTATTAATTAAAATAATCAATAATTGATTTTTGGGGATTTCTGACCTGAGTGGTGAAAAATCACTCCGAACGAGGAAAAAGTGGGTCCATGGGTTTACATGGTGCTCTTAGCTTGAAAATGAGCACCTACATGACTGAAACCGATTATTTGGCCCACTTTTATTACAAAATCAATTTTTCTAATTAAACTATTAAAAAATATCCTAAGTTTTGGAAAAAATAAATTTTAATAAAAAACACTGAAAAATTTAAAAAATTGAAAAATTGAAAAAACCTAGGGGGAATTAGACATGTTCATATGACTCAACAATGATGTATAGCATACTTATACATTGAGACATAGACTCTAATAACCTCAATAGGCCTAAATGCCAAGCCGACCACCCCAACTTTGGAGGTATGGAGTGAAAAACTCATAAATTATCAGTCGTTTGTTCAACAACCAATAATAACCAAGGGAAGAAACACCCTGGGCTGATCAGATTGACAAATGAAGTCTAAGAGACTGATTATTTTACAGATACTATCATGCTAGAACATTTATTACAATTCCCCCATGGGGTATGAACATGTGATATAGTACAACAAGCACTTCCCAGAAGTACTTCCAAATGTCTTTTGCAGTCCGAACAAGTTAACCGTGTCCGGTTCACTAGGCTCACTTGATAAAAACCACTAAGTACATCTTAGGTGGTAACATTCTGGCTCCATTTAGGGACACATTCTCTGATTGATCTTCTGTTCAAAGGAGAGGATGTGAGAACTCTGGAGTCTCTGGGTCCTACAAGGCAATTAGAGTTTGTCAGTAACATGTATACATAAGAAAAAATTAACTATAAAAGAAAACTAATGTACATAGTTAATCTATAATGTGCAAAAGGGAATATTTTACAAAAACTAATATACAAAGGAAAATTTTCAACATGGTACAAAATAACTATAATACAACAATGTCTATGGTACAACAACATGATATATACAATTTAGAAATACATGCAGGGAAAGGTTTAGAAATTGGCCCTGAAACCACCGATGCCAATAAAGGCATCAAACTGTGTTGGCGAAAAACAACTTGAGGAGGAAACCATTCACTAGCAGGATCAACCTTTCTCCTTCTAGGTCATTTAGATAGAAGGAGTTCTTTCCTGCTATTTCATCGATGAAGTATGGTCCCAACCATAAGCTGTCGAGCTTTCCATGTTTCCCAGGTTTTTCCCATCGTGTGTCCCAACATAAAACTGTGTCACCTATTTGAAAGGACCCTAGCCAGGTAGACTTATCAAAGGCTCTCTTGACCTTGTCTGAATTTTTAATACTATGGTCAAGAGAGTCTCTTCTGCTCTCATCTAGTTCGATCAACTGGTTTATTCTATTCTGGATGGCTTCTTGATCTGAGATGAAAGTATAGAGGAGATGATAAACTGGAAGCTTTAGATGGACTTGTAAGGTGACATCAAGGCCGTAGACTAGTTTGAAAGGGCTCCTCCCAGTTGAACTTTTCTTAGTGATCCTGTCGGCCCATAATGCTAATTTGATTTTGCTATCCCAAGCCTTCTTATTATCGCCCACAATTTTTTTGATTATGGTCATTAAGTTCTTGTTACTTGATTCTACTAGACCATTTCCTTGGGGATAGTAATTGGATGAGTGAGACAGGATAATGCCGTAATTGAAACAGAAAGATGACATATCAGAAGAAACAAAGCATGGGCCATTATATGTGATTATTCTAGATGGCACACCGAATCTTGTGATAATCTTATCTTCTAAGAAATCCATGACTATAGCATCGGTTTCCTTCTTGGTGGGTATCGCCTCTACCCACTTGGTAAAATAATCAGTGGCAGTAAGAATCCAAGAGTAACCATTACTTGAGTTATCTTTGAACTTACCGATGAAGTCAAGCCCCCATTGTTGAAAAGGGGCTTGGACTACTATTGGATTTAGAGGCAAGGCTCTCATTTGTTGCTTTTCGGTGAATAACTGACACTGGGGGAAAACTCTGACAGCCTTGTGCACATCTGAAAATAGGTTTGGCCAATAGTATCCTGCTCTAAGGATTTTGTGGACAGTTGTTTTTGCTGCAAAATGTCCACGACAAAATCCTAAATGGAACTCAACCATGATTTTATTGGACTCAGGTTCATCGACACATCTAAGTATTAAACCATCAGGGTTTCTCCAACCCAAACCATCTTTGGTCAAACAATACTTAGTTGCCTTTAACCTTAATTCCCTTCTTTTATGGCCAAGTAAGTGATCGGAGCATGTAAGGTTGCGGAGGAAAAATATGATGTCGGTGTACCAGGGGTGCTTTTCTAATCTCTGAAGCTCATCTGATACACTTTTCTCTAAATTTCTACTCTGGAAAATTATTCCTAAAGCCTTTTCATTTCCTTGGGTCAACATCTTTGCAAGACCCTGTCCCTTAATTAATTTAGTAGGTTTTATCTCCAAATCATATTCTTGAATCTTTGAAACCCACTTACATTTGATTCCTAGACAATCCTGCTGGGACATGATATCTTTAACAGCTACATGGGGTACATATCCAATGATTTTGGAGTAACTTATATAAGTTCTGAAATGTTTAAGGGACTTGACAAGAGCATAGGCCTATTTCTCCATCGTGGTATACTTCAATTCTGAATTTTGTAAGGCTCTACTCATAAATGCTATGGTTTGCTCTTGTCCCTCCTTGTTCTTTTGAAGTAAAATGCCGGCAATGGTGTCTTCTGAGGAAAAGGAGAATATCTGGAATTCTTTGGAATAATCTAGACTAGTCAAGACCAAGGACATGGATATGGAATTTTTTATGGACTTGAATGCAACTTTCCCTTCATCCTTCCACTCAAAGTTAGCATCTTTCTTTAATAGCTTTTGTAGAGGTTTCATTAATTCTGCTAAGTTTGGGATGAATCTTCTTATGAAATTGATTTGACCATTAAAGGACTAGAGAGCTTTTAGATTGTGAGGCAAGGGGACTTTCTTAATAGCTTCAACTCTCTCAGGATCAACCTTGACACCATCTTTAGAAATGATGTGCCCCAACAACTTGCCTTCATCAACTCCAAATATTGACTTGGCGGGATTCAAGGAAATACCATATTTCCAACATCTTATAAAAACCTGCATAAGATGACTTATGTGGTCAGATCTTTCTTTTGAAAATACAGTTAAGTCATCCTGATATATTTCAATTATTTTGCCTATAATTTCTTTGAAGGAAAAATCCATGGCTCTTTGGAAGGTGGCACCAACATTGAATAAGCCAAAAGGCATTCTTAGAAATTTATAGGTACCCCAAGGTGTGGTGAATGTAGTCTTATGTTGATCTTCTTTATTTACCAACACCTGGTTATAACCGGAAAAGCCATCCAACATGGACATCATTCCTGATCTTGTTACTCTTTGAAGCAAAGTTTCCATGTCGGGTAATGGGTAATTATCTTTGAGGCATGATTTATTCAGATTTCTAAAATCTATACATATTCTAATTGACCCATTCTTCTTTCTAACAACAACTAATTTGGAGCACCAAGCTGAATGCCTTGTAGGTGCTATGATCCCTACTGCTAGCATCTTCTGAAGTTCCTTTTGCACAATGGGGGCCAACTTAATATTTATTAGCCTAAGTTTTTGTCAGAAAGGTTTGACCTCCTTAGCTTCTTCTATGAGGGGAATAGTGTGTTGAAACAAATCCTCCCTATAGGATTTAAGCTCATCATAACTAAAGGCCAACACATCTCTATACTCTTTGATTAGGTTGATCAAGTTGTTCCTTTCCTTTTCCGAAGCACCTTTTCCAATTTTTATTAACTTGGGATCCTTGTCAGTTCCTATGTTTATTTCCATATAATTCCCAGTTTTTATTTCTTCTTTTTGTTTTTTATGATGATCTTGACGATCAAAAAGATTCACAAAAGCTATAAGGATACTCGAGATGTGATTCCTTTCATTATCCTCACACTCCTGATACTCTTTACCTTCCCACTGATAACTGATCTTGCAACCCTCAAACTCTTGTAGATTGTGGATGAATCTCAAGAGTTTCTCATCATCTTTGAACACTTGCCAATGGTATATATTATCTGGAATTGAAGGTATGAAATATATTTCCATCTTTCCATTCCCATTAATCATTTCATCCGATGGCTGGAGGGTGGATGTTGCTACTGCTAATTTATCTGCTCACCCATTCATTTCCCTATGGACCTTTTGAATGTTAAGTGCATCAAACCATTCCATAGTGTGCCATGTGGCATTCCTATACTTTCTTAGTCTGTCATTTTTGCATTGATACTGATTCTTAATCTGGAGGACAACTAAATCTGAATCACCTTTTATGTTCAACATTTTTATCCCCATATCTTTAGCAGTTTCTAACCCTAGGAGAAATGCCTCATACTCGGATACATTGTTTGATGCTTCAAACTCTGACCTGAATGCAAAATTGTAGATTTTATCTGAAAGAGAGATGATCATGATGCCCGCACCCTTTCCGGTTTTGGAATAAGCCCCATCAAAGTACATTTTCCAAACTTCATCGATCTTTTCATTTTTATTGTTTTCCTTAATGGGGGCCATGAAATTTGACAAAATAGCATAGTTTCCAAAATTATCAGTGAAATGAACAAATTCATTTCCGGGCTTCTTAGGGTTTTCTACATGCCATTTCCTCATATTTTTTCTATGGAGAATCACCCTAGTGTTCTTTGATGCAGGTATAGTAGCATATGTCCAATCCATTTGAATGTGCCCACCAAGAGTTGTGGCCCATTTTCTGGATAGCAGCATACCCCAATTATCTGGAACATCTATCACCACCACATCCATTGACATGTCAATATCAGGATACTTAGCCAACTTAACCTGTAAATTTAATATTATCCCTACCACTTCAACTTCTCTTGCATCCATGGCACAAACATTGTGGCAGGGTCGGGTGGCCCTTAGATTTAGCTGCTCCATTACTTTTCTTGTCATTACATTTGATGAAGCACCTCAATCTAACATATAGTTATGAAGGAGAATTTTATCAACTAAGAGGGAGACATAAAAAGGTGGGTGGTATTCTCTTCTCGGATCAACACTGTTGAGGACTATGGGCATATCTATAGGTTCAATATGTTCAGCTTCAAATATAGCATTGTTATTAAGAAGAGGATCATATTCGATAATATTATGAGCTTTCTTTTGACTGTCCTCTAAGGCTTTCAACAACTTTTATTTATGACCGGGAATTTTAAGGACATCAGTTGCATAAACATGAATCTTAGCACTACTTATCCATTCTCCCATATCAATATTTGACTCAGGGACAATAGGAGGATATGGGAGGGGAGGAGTGGTTACCTTTTGCTTGTACTATTTAGACGGTGATTGCTTTTCTCTTCTTTGATACACAGCTCCCTTGAACCTGGCCTCCTTCATTTCCTTGATTACTTCCGGAGAAGGCATTACACCATAAAATTTAGAAAGGAGATCCTTCTCGAAACTGTAATCTGTGGCTTGCTACCAATGTTGGTTTGATAGAGGATAAGTTCGGCCTACCATGTACACATGATTAGACTCGCCTGATGTTGTTTCCTGATTATTAACCTCCACCATTCCATGTTCTATAACTTGGTTTTCTATATAGCAAGTGCTTTCTGGGTGGAATTGATCATAAGGTCTACACCATGGAATGACTTCATCTACCAGGTTAGTTGAGTCTAACTGATTTGGAATCCTAGGTTCATGTTGAGGAGTCTTCTTCTGATACACCTGATTTTGTTTTGGATGAAAGTTCGTAGGTCCATTATTTCTTTCCAGTGTGATTATTCTATTCTGAATATTATTCAATTGCACAGATTGGTTTGTCATGAGTTGGTTCTGACTAGTCATCATTTTTTCAAACAGGCTAGTTACCTTTTCCATGGGGTCTTTAGAGGTTGCCTTTTCCTCTAATTCAATGGAATTTCCCTTCTCTTTGTTGTATGAAATGTTTCCCCTAGTGTAACCTAGAATGTTGGATTTGCCTGAAGATTGCATATTCTTTTCTATTTTCTAGGCCAGATCCTGAGCAGTTTTTAGATCGGTCGGATCTTTGTCCCTTAACTGGTACCTCAAATCCCCAGTGAAAGCTTTGATGTAAGATATGAGGATGGAGGCATCCCTTGGCTTGATTTCTCTAGGGAGGTACGCAACCACACGTCTAAACTTAGTATTAAATTCATCAATGGTTTCATTTTCCATCTTCTTTATATTATGAAGGGTAGCAAGCAAATGTATTGGTTCTTTCTTTTCCCCCCATTTTTTCTTAAAACCTTCTAGGAATTCATTAAGGGTTTTATATGAATCATCACCAAGGTCGCCATACCAATCCGCAGCATCATCCTATAAGGATAAAGAAAAGAGCTTCATTTTGACATCTTCATGGTCAGAGGTAACACTATTGCAATAACTGACCAGGTGCTTTTCAAACTTTCGGAGATGAGTATTGGAAGTGGTAGCATTATTTCCCTCGAATATGGGGAGCTTCTTGATAGCATCATTTGGAATGTCATGAGGAGAACCTGCTATCTGAGAAAAGTTAAGGGGTTTGTAAAATTCTGTCATTTCTTGAGATTGGAAGGTATGACTCTCTACAAATATGTGATGGATATCTAAGAGGGTTTGGTCTCCTAAATTTTCAAGGTTTCTATGAGAAGTTTGCCTATTCAATATTTCCCTAATAAACCTTTCAGGATCAGGGAGAGGATTGAATAATTGTTGGTGGTTTCTTCGGGTAGAAATTCTTGAAGGGATGTTAGACAGTGGAGTCGCTAGATGGATCAAGTTCTAAGTTTTATGTTTTTTAAAGACTAGATCAATCAAATTTTTTTATCTTTTTAGTTGTTTAGAAAAAAGTTAAGCTAAGTCATACTCGGGAATAAAAATATTTATCCCCAACAACGGCGCCAAAAAGTGTTGCTGCCTTTCACACACCTGGGTCACATGGCAGAAATCTTCAAGCCACTCGGTGTGTCCTTGGGGGCAAGTCTCGAGTCAAGGCTATCACCTTGTTCTTGACTCCTCCGTTTAGGCTTAACTCCTAATGAAGCCAAGGGGGGTAGACCCTACTAAGTTGCTAAGGATAATTACATAGCGTTGTGATGTTAAACTGACTGAGTTACTTAGGAGTTTGCAATTTAATTGTAGATAATCAAAGATGGAAAGATATGAAAATAAACACACGAAAGCACAATGCTGAGACACAATGTATATATAAAACAAGAAAATAACCAGTGCCTTAGAATGGGGTCAGAAAATAGAAACAATGTACTTGTGTATGCTTGGAGTGAGTGTTTTACGATTGCCTCTTGGTATGTTTTAAGTTAAAAATGAAGTGTGAGTTGATTAAAATTAGGCGAAGGGGAGACTCCAGATATACCTGAGAGTACTTGGAGTATGTCCAAAACTAAACCTTCACGGCTACCCACAAGGAATATGTGGGCTGAAATGGATTCTCTAGTGCTATTGTTCATAATGCACCTGTTAGGGTGTGATAGAGATCGCTGCCCCGAGGTCACTTTTCAGAATTTCCCACTTCCTTTGGGTATTTTGCCACCATAAAAGGTTTGATCTAGGTGTTGGATTTTCACCTGATGGTTTGTCAGTTGGGGAGAGTGAGTCCTAATTATACTAGTCACCCAAGTGCTTTTGATACAGCTTGAATGATCGGACGAACCGCAGCCAAGTGCAGAGCATACACACTGGAATCTTGTCAATTTTAGTAAGTTTTAAACTGGGTGTTCTTGTTTAAAGGAAAACCCTCCAGGAACCTCTTTCGATCCAAGTGGATCTCAATCAAGGAATTGAGGAGGGGTTAATTTTATAATAGCTGAAAAACAAATGATCGAAAAGAAATAGATACACAATTATAGTTTTCTAATTAGTCCTACCACGAATCTCTTTCCCTTTTCGGGTCAATCGGGAAATCATGGGGTAAGTATTATGATTACTTTGAAAAAAAAAAAGTGGAATATGAAATTAATAATAAAATCAAGTATACTACCCTACAAATTAGATCAATTCTAGTTTTAAAATAAATGAGCAGAAAGCGACGAAAAGGACACCAACGCAAATCCCCCCAGGGGGAATGGGGAATGGGCTCGAAAGAGCCTATTCAAAAAATAATTTTTTTTATTATTGGTTACAATATCAGTGAAATGAAATATCAAAAACTTCTTGTTCCTTATACAGGCTGAAACCAAGATCTTACAGCTTTGCAAAAATTTTAAGATTTTAGTGAAAAGGGAGACCCCTGGGGGGATTTGAACGCTCCTGAGGCCACTTCCGGATAGAATCTTCCTTTATTTTCTGTCAGACCTGATAAAATAAAGCAATAATTCTAGAATAAAATATTCCCAAAATCACTTTAATAGTACCTTTGGATCAGCCTACCTTATCTCAAAAAAATGAAGTTAAAACTAGCTAAATAGGTGAAAAAGGAACCAAGGAAAGCAAGGTTTCCTTGGAATCTTGGATTGCTGTTTGTGTAGCCAATGAAGTATGCAATGATTGCTGGATTTAATCTCTTTTAAAATAGAAAGGAAAATTGGTGCATGAAACCTACTAATTCTCTTTAACTTGTCATGCAAAATGGACGATTTCCTTATGCTAGATCTAGAAGACTTAATGATATTTTTCAGAATTGAGATCTAGACCATGAGCTCTGAAATATTAGATATCTGTATATTTTAATTTGATGAAACATATACAAATGATAACAAATATTTTACACACTGTAACCAGGTAAGAAAATTGATTTTTTTATAGAAATGAGAAGAAGAGGAGAGAAGGTCGAATCGTTGCTTGAATGGAGCAAGCTGAAAGGAGGCCCTTTCATGGAGTTATGAGGGATAGAGTCTTGAGATTATTGGATAGGAATGGTTTCAATATAGATCCAAACCTTCATCCAATCAGGAACCTACAACTAAATAACACAAGCCTGCATACACCTCGTGAGATCTGGATATAGATGTATAAAGCAACAAAAATGAAAGATTATGCAAAAATAATCTTATTTAAGCATATAACTGAAATTTTTGAGCATACATCATATGGATAAACAATATCAAGTAATCTAACTTGCCTGGTTTACACCCTTACTTGATTCAACCGAATCCTTGAAGCCAGAGCACAGAAGCAGCACAGAATTTGGCGAGAAATTGCAGCTACCACATTAGCAGCATAACACTGAGAATCCACACATACACATGCACTACATAGTATAGCCTCCAAAGCTTCTTTATTCACAAATTATGATCAGTTACATAGTTACAATGGCAATCCCTTTAGTCCAGCTCTAACTAGCTTGGAAGAGGGAGCCTCAAGCAGGATATATACAAAACACAGGCCATCCATCCCGGGGGGGCGCAATTCCTCATGGAATCAGGTGAAATAAACTGATGGAGAGTTCATCAATGCAGATCTGAAGCTAAACTGAGCCTACTTGTCAATCGGGGGCTTGATTGAGCTGACACATCAACCCATACACCAACACATCAGTCCACAGAGCATCCAGGAGAGTCCATACATGTGGAGGAGAAAGAGAGGGCACAATTCCCCATGAAGACAGCTGAAGATCAACTCTGGATCTGATTTGATCACCTCCTTCAGTCAAGGATTTGTCAGATCCAATCAATCTGCTTCAGATCTGACTGATTTCAATCAAATCGGCTGAGAATCCACTGATTTATGATTTTGGATTTGCTTCATTATTCATCAATTTATTAATTAAAATAATCAATAATTGATTTTTGGGGCTTTCTGACCTGAGTGATGGAAAATCACTCTGAACTAGGAAAAAGTGGGTCCATGGGTTTACATGGTTCTCTTAGCTTGAAAATGATCACCTACATGACTGAAACTGATTATTTGGCCCACTTTTATTACAAAATCAATTTTTCCAATAAACTATTAAAAAATAGCCTAGGTTTTGGAAAAATTAAATTTTAATACTGAAAATTTGAAAAAATCTAGGGGGACTTAGACATGTTCATATGACTCAACAATGATGTCTAGCATGCTTATACATTGACACATAGACTCTAATAACCTCAATAGGCCTAAATGCCAAGCTGACCACCCCAACTTTGGAGGTATGGAGTGAAAAACTTAGAAATTATCAGTCATTTTGTCAACAACCAATAATAACCAAGGGAAAAAACACCCCGGGCTGATCGGATTGACAAATGAAGTCTAAGAGACCTAGTCTTTTACAGATACTATCATGCTATAACATTTATTACAATTTCCCCATGGGGTATGAAGATGTGATATAGTACAACAAGCACTTCCCAGAAGTACTTCCAAAGGTCTTTTGCAGTCTGAACAAGTCAACCCTATCCGGTTCACCAGGCTCACTTGAAAAAAAACACTAAGTACAACTTAGGTGGTAACACTACCTTTCACCTATGGTGCTCTTCAAATTCCTTACACCAAGATTTGATCTGTTTAAGGTTGTTTCAATGCACCCTTACAGGGCCTGCCACGAAATGGTATATAGAGTTACCTAGGGGGGCATTTGCTTTGTTTGATGACCTAGTGATGACTTTTCTTAACTACTTCCAGCTACCAGTGCATTATGACATTGGTATGGAACTCTTGTCGACATTTTGCCAGGATAAAACCACACATATCTCGGACCATATCCAAGAGTGGCGTAGACGGAAGAGGTTGTTTAAATCCTTTATACCATCGAAATTCCTCCTCGAATGGTTCCTTAAGTCGTTATTTCCTTATATAGTGAAGGATGTTTCTACATCCGGAGTGCAAAATGAGGAACAAGCCATTTTTAGGGCGCAGGAACTGGATTTGATTTATGCTCAATCTGGTTTGTTATATGAGATCATTCCCAATGCTTCGTGTTCTAGTTTCGACCCGAAAGTTAAACCTGGACCACATGCCGATGGAATTGTTGGTTGTGTGAGTGCTAAACCTGTGGATTCAGTTGTGAAACAAGTCAGTCAATTGTCAATCAACTAATCTGCTTCGGGACAAGCCACGAATTTGTCTCAACTCACCCAAACGACGAGTGTGCTTTCAGTGCAATCGTTAGACGAGAAGAGTAACCAGCAACCTGGAAGGAATAAAAGGAAGGGTAAGAACAATCGTAAGGGTGGGAATAGGAATGAAAATGCTAATACTAATGACAAGAATGCCCGTAATGATGGGGGGGACAAGCATCCTAAACGTAAGGTTAAATTTTCTTTCAAGTTGTGTAAGGAATATCATCTCACTTACTTGTGCCCTCGTATCGATGAAGCCTCGAGATTCTTAGCACAGGGACCAGTTGTGCTGACTAACCCTTTTCCTCACAATCAAAACATGAACTCGAGGACCCATGATCATTCTAGGGGTGATCAAGATCCACTGGATGGTAGTGGTCATGGTTGCATTAACATGGTGCATGCTGTGAAGGTTGTGACCCGTGCGAAGGACTATGGTTTGTCACAACCCAACCCACGAAAAGAACCTGATCCACCAAGAACTCCTTTGTGTATTGAAAAACCTATGGATAAACCTGAAGTTGCACCTCGCATTCCTAAGGGAGTCCTTAAGCGTCCGGGGCACAATCCTAATTCCCAAGCCACCCAGAACTATTCTGTTGTCAAGGATTTGGGCCACACTCCTTGTGCGATGTCTGCACTAGAAGTACTTTAGAGTTGTCCTTCGCAAAGGAAGGATTTTCTTTCTACCCTTGGTGTGAATTGACAAAGGTACTACTACTTCTGTGATGTCTTTATCATGTTGGAAGGGTTTAGGTTCCTTGAGTTTTCTAAATCTGCGACCATGTTAACTGCATTTGAGGTCTGTTTGGGAGGGAATACCATTGCGATAGAGGTTGAGGTGGTTGATGCACCCCTTGACTACAATCTCTTGCTAGGTAGGAATTGGATGTACAGTATGCAAGCCATAGCTTCTTCACTATTTCACATTGTATGCTTTCCATTTAATGGGAAGATAGATACGATTAATCAAACATCATTCAAGAATCCATCAGTTACTGCATCTTCGGGAGCTTTGATCTCGATTGTAGAGCACTCTTAGCTGGCAACTGGGAGTGTGGGTGTGGGCATGTATCCATCCCTCATGGGAAGCTTTAGTTGTCCTGCACCTATCCTTATGATAGGCTCTAGTTCTGGTGAGGCTTTGACATCTGTGAGATCAATGTCTTTTCGCATGAGTCATATGGAAGATCCTTGGATTCTTCCTACACCGAATACTTTGAGTGAGCCCATCGTGACGAACGTGCCGTTGCCTGCAACTGTGGTAGCTTATCAAGCTAATATTGGATGTGTTGTAAATCCTAGTCCTTCCTCTTAGAGGATGGAGGAGGAGGACCCATATGTGTTGCTTGCATGGGCAGTCCAGTCTTCTCACGCACACGACTGCCTTAATAGTGTTTTTACTTCAGATGAAATGATTATTGAGGCCATGTCGGTAGTTGAGCCACCATGGGAAGAGTTGCATCATAGATATTACTTTCTTCCCAAGCTTGACCACTTGGAGCATGAGGAATTTAAGGAGGTTCTTAGTGAGAGAATTAGTAGTCCCATGGTTCCATTAAGCTCTACTGGTCCGATGGCTGATGGGAACATGGAAAATATATCTCCAATGATTCCTATCAATATCTCTCACGATATTGGCAGGATAGAGAATGTCTATATTGGGGCAGAATGTTCTCATGCTGAGATTCAAGAATACACTGAGTTGTTTAAAGAATTTCGTGATACCTTTGCTTGGTCTTACGATGAAATGTCAGGTATCGACCCTCACATTGTTGAACACGAGATTAATACTTATCACAATGCTAAGCCTGTTTGACAACGCTTATGTGCAGTGAATCCTAGGAAAACACCCGCGATTAAGGCAGAGATAGAGAAACTGTTGAAATCCATTTTTATCTATCCCATTCCCTTGACGAAGTTGGTTTCAAACCCTGTTCTGGTTGATAAAAGGTAGGGAGCGATCTGCATATGTACTGATTTCCATGATTTGAATCGTGCCTATCCTAAGGACAATTTCCCCACACCATTTATTAATCAGATTTTGGATGAGTGTGTAGGTAGCGAGGTCTTTTCCTTTATGGAAAACTTTTTCGGATACAATAAGATACAAATTAAACCTGAGGACCAACATAAGACCGCATTTATTTGTCCTTGGGGAACTTTTGCATATCGGAAAATGCCTTTTGGCCTTAAGAACGTCGGAGCTACTTTTAAGCGGGCTATGACCTTGATCTTCCATGATCTCAAATCAGTTAACGAAGTATTTTTGGATGACCTTGTTGCTCATTCTCGTATGAGAATGCGTCATTCCTATCATTTGAGGTTAGTATTCGAAAGGTGCCGCCATTATTTGGTCAGGTTAAATCCTCACAAGTTCATATTTTGTGTGAAGTTTGGTTTCTTATTAGGATTCATTGTTTCTAAAGAGGGTATAAGAGTCGACCCTTTGAAGGTTGAGGCAATACTTCAGTTGTCTCCCCTGAAAAACATTTGTCATGTTCAATGTTTGCAAGGCATGGAAAACTTCTTACGGAGATTTGTTGTCAATTTTTCCAATTTGACTAGAGACTTTATGTGTCTTTTGAAGAAGGACACCACCTTTTGTTGGGATGAGCAAGCCTAAGAGTCCTTTGATGCGCTCAAGCAAGCCCTGGCACCGGCCCCGGTGATTAGTCCCCTAGACTATAGCCATGATTTTATACTTTATGTGGCCGCGTCCATGGAGATGATTGGTATGGTTTTGGTTCAAGAGGATGAGGAGCTCCAAGAGCATGTCATAGACTATCTGAGCTGGAATCTTATTGACACGGAGGTCCATTATTCCAATGCTGAGAAGCTTTCCTTAGCTACCGTACATGCGGTTCAATGGTTGAGACATTATATTCTCCTTCGCTAGAACTTAGTTGTAGCCCATGTCAATCCATTTCAATTCGTCCTCACTCAAAGAATGATTGGGGGAAAATATAATAAATGGATTTTCATATTGCAAGAATTCGATCTCGAGTTTGTTTCGGCAAACTTGAAGAAATAATTAATTTTTGCGAAGCTTATATTGGATTTCCCAAGCGAGGCCGAGGAGTTAGTTTGTGAAGATACATTTATCGATGATCACATCTTCTTAATCTCAACTTTAGACCCATGGTATGGGGATATTGTTATATATTTACAAACATTGAAGGTCCCTACTCACCTCTCATGGGATGAATGACGACGATTACGTCACGTGTCTAAGAATTACCGCATAATGGATAACACTTTGTACTACCGTGGGGTAGATTCCATTTTACGTCATTGTTTAAATCATGAAGAGGCTGAGGTAGTGTTGAATGATTGCCACATAGGGGTGTGTGGTGGTCTGAGGTAGTGTTGAATGATTTCCACGGAGGGGTGTGTGGTGGTCGTTTATCTAGGATTTCTACAACCCAAAAAAATCTTAAGAGCAGGTTATTTATGGCCGTCGATCTTTAAGAATTGTGTAGATATGGTCAAGAGGTGCCATCCTTGCCAAGTGTTTGCATGTAATATGTTATTGAAACCTACCCCATTACATCCCATCATCACTGTCGGTCCCTTCACTAAGTGGGGGCTTTATTTTATGGATTGCAATCCGATGGTGAGACAGCCACGCACTTCATATTCAACCAGATTATTACTCAGTTTGGTATTCCATAAGAGCTTGTCACTGACCATGGCTTGCACTTTTAGAATCGTATGAAGGAAGAGTTAGAATCAAATTCAGGGTATAAACAAGAGCATTCCTCCTCTTACTACCCTCAAGTGAATGGATAGGTATAAGCAATGAACAAATCACTCGAATCCATTCTCCAATGAACCATCGCGCAAAGCAAGAATAATTGGCACATTATGTTATATCCTGCTTTGTGGGCTTATAGAACTGCTGTTAATACTGCCATGGGTTTTTCTCCATATCAACTTGTATATGGAGTGGATTCAGTATTTCTGGTTGAGTGCAAGATTCCTTCTTTGAAGCTAGCCATAGAGATCTTACCAGACACTTCCTCGTTGGAGGAGAATTTGGTCCACCTTGAGCAACTTGATGAGCAACGTCAAGATGCCTTGGTGGCTCTAGAAGTAAATAAGCGTCGCGTAAAGGTCCAGTACAATAAGTCTATTCATCCAAGGAGGTTTAGTGAGGGAGACTTGGTCCTTTTGTAGGATCAACCAAAAGAACCCTTGGGGGAAGGAAAATTTAACCCCATGTGGAGTGGTCCTTACATCGTCAAACATGTGTTAGAGAAGGGTGCTTATGAGTTAGTGTATTATGAGAGAACATCCTTGGTGGAGCCTAGAAATGGGCTCTATCTCATGAAGTACTATGCATGATTTTCGGCCAAGGCTGGTTATTGTATATTATTGTACATTTTTGCAAAGGTAGGTCTTTTTCTTATGGTGATCGGGTTTGTGATTAGTTTCTGTTTCTTTTGGCATATGTCAATGGAATATTCCACCTTCATAGGATTCGCAGATGGTGCAATCTATCACACTCAACACTCAGCCTTTGCTGCTTGGGTGATTTATACTCCTATGGGTCAGGTATTGTCTTCAGGAGGCGTATGTTTATGGCCATGTTCAAACAATGTTGTTGAGTATAGTGCAGTTATTGAGCTTCTACGGGATGCCATTTTACATGGCATTCTCTCTCTTGATGTATGTCTTGATTCGGACTTAGCAGTGTCACAGCTTAATGGTTTGTACCATGTTAGATATCCGAGATTATTAAGAAGATTCTTACTTATGAGATTATTAGAATGGAAATTTGACAATATAACATACATACATGTTCCAAGAATTAATAATCAAGTTGCTGACTCATATGCTAACTATGTGTTAGATTGGAATTCGTTTCATACATAATAAGCTCATCACAAACATAAATTTTTACACATGCAGATAAATAAATTGATCATCATAAAGTTTTTATAAACATCCAAAAGGTGGTAATACATAGTGTCATAAAACAAAAATGGGGCTCTCGAGCCACCAAAATATAAATACACGGTAGTAAAGAATGTATTACTCCCAGGTATCTAATCATGTGGAGGAGGAGGGGGGTTGTGATCGTGGAATGTCGCTATGGCTCTAGCTATCCGTCAAAATAGCCGCACCCATGCTCATGGTACACCCACCACCTGGCACTGCATGGCCCCAGGAAAGTCCTCGACTTGTGCCATGGGTACTCTGTGTGTCAATCTCATGAAGTTGGTATGAATGCTTTGGAGTGTCCGCTCCACATCCACACCCGTGATATCGTCTCCTCTTCCTCTCCGTCTATGATGAGGGAAGCCTTTAGGCTACCTTGATCTCACATATGCATGCATATGGTAGATGTCACTATGTATTGTCACCCAAAAGCATGTCTTTTGATTCCACATAATCAGAAAACACAAAAAATTAAATAACTCAAAATTTTTAAAAAGAGGGTCGAGATTCGTTACCAATGTCACCGTATGCCAATCCTGGTCGTAGCGGCATGTCCGGGTCTCCCCAGAAATCTATCCCCGCATAGGGGTAGTCATCGATGGAAACTATCTGTCATCACCACCATGGAAAGAAATCAGCTAGATATGGGTTGGACACCCTACCTCCACCCAGTCTAAGCATCGCATACACCCAACGCCGTTGGGCTGGATCTCGAATCCTGTGTAGAGGAACGTCAACTCTAGGGCTCAATCCAGGAACACGCTCAAAGAAAAATGTGCTCAATATGCTACTGAAACTGAAGTTTCACACTCTGCCCCATCTTGCACTCAGTGAGCTGGTGTTTCATGTTGCCCAGTACCGTAGTGCTCCAATCGTATACCATGGGTCTCATGCACTCCACTACATAGAAAATTAAATGCCGCGAGGCCTGGTGGAGTGAAGCTAAGCTTGCTATCCTGCCCAATGTCAGTAGGATGGCCTTTAGGCCTAGCACCTGTATGGAGTTATTTGGGATCTGACTCCCCACCTTCTCTATGTCCGAATAGCAGTACACTACAATGTACTCATCTATAGTCAGGCCACCTCCGGGCCCGCGAGAGCGTAGGTTCACCACTTCGCCCCATTGGGAAAGTCCAGTAATAAAGTATATGTCCTCCACTTCTATGGTGAGGGACATCTCATCTATCTGGAATGACTCTGAGTCTGGATCCTAGTAGTCCACTAACATCTGCAATAGTCTTGGTTTGGCTCTTAAGCCACCAAGACACCAAAATTTGTAAAGCCCACATGCACATAATTCTTGTTGAGCCATTAGATCTTCCCTTACTACCTCTTCTACATCACCATGTTCACGTTCTCTCCATTCTAGGATGATCCTGCACATAAAATTTGAACACTTGAATATCATTGAGCGCTGCTCCATACGTGACTGTTTGCTAAACAACCGCATATGTACACAACTTTGAGGGCGTTTTCCACGTATATCCAGTGCTATACGTGGAAAAACCCTCGATTTCCACATGGACCATGGCGCGCATCCTAGACTGGCCTAGAATGCTAAATACACCATGGAATTTGACAAAATTTGCATCAAAATGAAAGAGTAGAGCATGGGTAAGTACCTAGAAAAAACGGTAGTGGATTCCGCCGGCTGGATCTCCTGGAATTCGCTATTGTAGTTTTGAGCTCAAATGGGTAAAAATTTCAAATGTTTTATAATGTTTTGAATTTTTTACTATTTATAGAAATTTTCAAAATTTTGAAACTTTTTAACCCCTTTTCTATAGTTTGGACTATTTCTAATCCTTTTGGACTATTTTTAGACTAATTTATGATGTAGGAGACATTTTTTAGCATCGTTTCAGCCGGTGGATTGACTCGTTCATACCGAATTCAGGTATCATGTCTAAACTGGTATATAGGTCAGGTTTCATCACCATTTCATTATAGCCTTAGGTACGAACCCACTCTATGTCATGGAACCTTCTTGTTGTTTTAGAAGTGGCATGATAGGAGTGGTAGAGCTTGACCTTACATGGGTACCCTAGTTAGCACCTTATTTTCATTTGATTCCCATGCCGACATTTTGTTCCTTAGGGTGTCGAAGTCCACTCTATAGTATTGCCATGACATTTCGCAAGAGCCTCATACTCCTCTTGATCTTTTACTGGCATTTTCCCCTCAGGACTCCCTTGTGTCAAGTTGTAATTGCATTATCATGATCTTTTCCTGCCTTATTGAGCCTTATGCCGGCTTCCCTGACATTGAGTTTCAGCCATATAGCCCGATCTTGTCTCATGTCTAGCCATGCAGATCCATTTTATATATCCTTTGTATCTTGATTCCCTATTTTTATCCAGAGGGGACTTTCCCCTGAGTGTCGCTATCCTACACATGTATCCTTGCATTGAGCATAGGTATGTTCCACTGGTTGGAACTAGTTTGTTTTCCCATATGACACTCATCTCCTCCCATTCTGTAACTATAAAGCAATTTTATTCTTTTTCAAGATTTTTAAATATTTGAAAAAGTCCAAAAAAGAATAAAAAAACCAAAAAGTCGTACAAGGAAAGATGTTATCTTTTGGTAGTTGTCGATTCATGTTGCCTTCAAACAGAGCACTGTATATCACATCCATTGGTTGGATTTTTAGTTTGACTTTAGGAATTGTACTCATTTTATCTGAGTTTATCTCCATTGACTAGTTAAGCTTCTAGTCCCCATGGAGCCTCTATCGATGCCTCATGTGTCGCAGAGATGCCTAGTATTGTATATCGAGTCTATGCTACCTTTTTTCAGTCACCATTCGCCGTTATTCTCTTGTTCTAAGGAATTTGAAACCTGAGTTGGCCATTCCTCAGTTATCTTGACTTTCCATGTCGGCCATTCCCGGTACAATTACTAGTTCGTGCACCTTATCATCGAGTCTTTCCACATTGTACAGCTTTGCTGAGTACCTCATGTTGGATGATGGGGGATGCCTTAATTCCCTCCTTCCAGTGGATTTCATCCCATCAATTCCAGATCATTTATTCTAGGATTGGAATCTAGAGTCATTTTTGAGTGCCTTGAGACTTGCAGTCATCAGTGGGAGGTTCTCTCGCCATTGACAGTTTTTGGGAATACATCAATGTACCATGATCGATGGATCATCTCAAGTGTTTGACCTCAACACATTTATTCAAACTTGTTAGCTTGTATTCTAGTACTTTGATTCCCATTATCATTATCGGTGGGTGATCTCGCGTCTGTTAATGGTATACTTCAATGACCGGTAATCAGATGATGGACTACTATGTTTGACCTCGACACCTTTATTCACATAGTAGGACTTGTACTCGTAGCGGTTTGTGTAGAATACCTTCCAAATTGGTAGCATCTCTTATATGCTACCTCCTTGATCATTCCAGTGTTCATAATATTTCAGCTCTTGTGACTTGATTCCAGTATATGTCAGACATTTCCAGCTATT
This sequence comes from Pseudotsuga menziesii, assembly GCA_001517045.1. NCBI lineage: Eukaryota > Viridiplantae > Streptophyta > Pinopsida > Pinales > Pinaceae > Pseudotsuga > Pseudotsuga menziesii. Next base: position 49,585 of record LPNX010192812.1, on the reverse strand, counting down.
ATGGAGATCTTGATCCATTGTATATCTTCATCCATTATGGAGATCATGATCCTTTGTATATCTTCATCATGGAGATTCTTATCTATGTATATTGTACGTGGCGATGACCACTTATGTAATATTTTGTATCATGCCTATTCATACCCATTGTACTCTTATGTATCCGGAACTGCTATATGTATTTGCAATTATGTGCAGAGTTGTATCATTGTACTATGCTAATTGGCTGGCTAGTCTTCAATTTGGGATTCTTCATCACTCCACTTCTAGGATGGACTTATAATGTATTTTTGCCATCGTATGACCCCTCTGACCTCACACATTAGGGGGCATCTGTTATAGTTGATTTTACCACACCAAGTGAATCACACTTGTATGGCCTTCCCCTGTCGCTTTGCAGACTCCTTAGACCCCTCAGACCATTTTTTTTCCTTTGATGTTTCCTAGACCATCCCTATAAACATATGAAAATTGCTATACGCTAATTTTAAACCCCTTATTGCGTATATACGCGGGTTTGACCCCTAAAACCGCGTACATCATGATGTGTACAAAATCCAAATCCTTTTGGAGTTTTCCTTGACATGGATCCGACTCACTTGTCTCCTGGCCTTCCATATGCCTTGAGATCACTTGGATTCAACCTTTCATTACCCCATTGAAAAGCTATATAAGGAACTCTTTGGATACATTGAAGGCATAAGAGAATTGAGAGCAAAGAAACTATAATCCATTGTTGCTGGAACTTGTGCTTGAGTCTACATCCCTTTGTCCCTTGGAGCACTTTGGTTTTCTTCCCAAGATTTCCTTTTTCTTGTGAGCTTGCTAGCGAGAGATGGAGGATTGAGGTGGTGGAGGCCCAAGTGGGGGATTCAGTTTCTTCGATTCCCAGACATGCCAATAGAGGTTGTATTCATTGTAATCTTTGATTTTATATGAATAGAAATATATTTTCCTGTCCAATAATGTATGTTTGAATGAATATTTTATCCATGGATGATTTCAAATGCTTAAACATTGTTGATTATTTATGCTAGAATAGATCTAACACCAATATATATAGTATGCTTGTCTTGTTTACTTGTTGAGGAAGTGATTCATCAATTCAAGCTGAAGTTGGAAATCTCAATAGGATCTACTTCAACCATCTAGAATAAGGTACGAGGTCTGATCCTTTAGTGTTAGATATTTGGTTTCTATTGCATATTAGAAATGATTGATTTATGGAGTTAAGTTGTTTGTTGTGGTACCGCAAGCCATAGGAATTTCTCTCTGTAACACATGGTTCCATGTTAAAGGATGAAATATATCAATTTCTTGGGTTTACCTCACATGGTTTTAATTTTCAAGAACTTTTTTTCTCTCATCAATTGATCTAACTTTCTCTACATCGATCAATTTTTCATCTTACATTTGTCTATGTTCCTGATTCATTTGAGCATATTCTTCTTCTTTCAAAGAGAAAAATAGCTCCAGGCATAATCATTTAGTTTGGAGAGGTTCGCATGCACAATCCCAGGATGTTGATGCACAAAAGAACCAATATTTTCCATTACTTCTCTAAAGAGTTAGAGATTGCAGCAAAATTTCCTGATTCCTGCTTATTTTGAGGGGGGGGTTCCCATGAGTTTTTTCCCATTTTCCTTAGTTTATTAGGTATTTTTTTATTTTTCATTAGATTTTATGGGTGAATTTAGGCCTAGTATCTAGGGCCCAAAGTTATCCACGTCAGGATTAAGGGGGGTTGTTAGGATTATTATAATGCTCCCTTGTCCAATTATAGTCTATTGGTAATTTTGTCTAGCATAGGGAGACATATTTATTGTATTGGAGTATGGGGAACATATATAGAGGTTAACTTCCACTTGCTACATGTTCATGCATGAGTTTAAGTCCCTATGACACCATTCCCTACATTTTAGGAGCCACTCTAAGTGCCACCAGCATCCTTCATCATTTTTGGAGCCACTCTAAGTTTATCTTTAGTTACGTTCAGTTAGATCACTTTCAGTTAGTCTAGCAACAATTATGCATGGATTCATGGCGAAGTGGTTCCTTTTTCCACCTACCTTGTCAGTTTAATTGGTTTAACTATTTTAACTTATTGTAAGACTGAATTAGTTATGACGAGTTAGACTAGTGGCTCCCATGAGTGATTTAGACACTCCTAGTTATCCAGTGAGTCAGGATTGAGTTGGTAGATTAGAATATTATCCACATGATTTGAATTCTCCTTATTGTAACTCTATTGTGAACTACTAGAATTAATGCATATTAATGTTGTAATTTACTAATCAATTCTTATTAATTTTCTATGAAATTTGCCTTGTTCAGTGTACATTTCTCATTCCCTTCCACTGCACAATTACACCTTTCAATTTATCTCATTGGTTGTATATCAATGTTTCAATAATTCAAACAAGAAGGTGTTGTAGAAGACCTGGCTTTCTTTTGGGTTTTTTCTGGTCACTACTCCTCCTCTATGATAAAACTTCCTAATTGTTCATCAACATGGATTTTGTTTTTGGTTGCATTATCAAATATCTGAGTTTCACTATCAAATAAATCTGCATCTTGATCTTTAGTTGGATCCTAAAGAATGAGCTTACATTTCCCATTTCCTTTTATTGTACTCTGCCTTTTCCTTTAGGATTTAAACAATTCGTTGACCACTAGACATATATTCTTTTTAGTAAGGGAATATTCTGGAAGAGTAGTATTAGATTGGGTACTTTCATCAGTCTAATATTCTTATTCTGGTGGTTTTTATTGAGTTCTAAGTGTAAACCCTAGTGGATTGATGTCGACGGTTTTGTTAAGGTCAAGAGTGAAAGTGATAAGATGAATATAGATTTCATAGTACTCTTCTTTGTCTATGTCTGTTAAGGGTTCAACCATTGGTTGATCGACTCTTCTTGCTATCGTTGGTATATCCAATTTGGTGTTGGATTACTGTCTAAGTTCACTGAATATATCCTCAACTGATTAGTAGAATTCAAGTTCTCTATTTGTGCCCCCAACACCCTGTAAGTACCATATCGACGTGTAGTCCAACTCGAGTTGGATGTGCGTCGTCAATGGTAGACTTCATTGGATATTTTGAGGTACCCTTCATCGAGTTGTTTTGATTTTTAAGGCCTAAAACCATGTATCTAACCATATTTTTGCACTTGCTTCTACCAGTCGGAAACCATTATGAGGAAATGATTTGAAATTCCACATGGATGCTCACTTTTTTCAATGAATTCCTTATCTTCAACTGGTCGAAGATGGTCATAGATATCCACATTGTTAGTGAAGGAAAACAAATTTGAGCTCCATCCTATTGGAATTTTACACAAATGTGCTTAATAATATCGGCTAGGTGGCCAGCCCATCGATATAAATTCCCTATTGTTTCCAAATTTTGAACTACGTTGAGCATGTCGATTTTGAGATTGGAACCTCTCTGTGAGAGCCATGGAGATAATTTTTGCAGTTATATTTTGTGTGTCATAGGTGATTTTGTTGACTATTATTCCTCTTGAGTTTTTCGCTATTGGTGTACCGGTTAGTTCCTTTATTAGGTCTTGGTTTAATCAAATAGGCACATGTTCTCTTTTGTTTGATAATCTAGTAATCTGGTAGATTAGGTCGTTAATGATTTCAACGTGTGTGACGATGTATAATTTGCCATTATGGTTGTGGATGATGATGAATTGTGCAATAATTTATTTTGTCCCTGTGAAACTATCCATTAATGGTGCATTCATGCAGGCAAGGATCATGCTAGAGATTAAATTTTGATCTTATTCTCTTCATCCACTATTGGATTCTACTCCTCATTCTTTGATTTCATTCCAAATCCTCCTCCATTGTTGCTCATCAACTTTGGCAATGGGAATGTTATGCTGTTGACTTTCTAATGGTGTGATTTATCCGTCTAACTGTTTAATATTTTTTGTCGTGAACCTGGTATTTTTGGTTGACTTATTCAGTTCCATTACGTCAGTTGGATGTTTTGGCTTAGAAGGTGGTAAGATGTGCTCTAGTTTTTGGATTATCTATTGTTCATGTTCTTCAGAGATTCAAATCCAACTCTCTTCCAATGTGGTATTTAGATTAGAATTGTTTGGAGCAAGAGAATGCATAGTGGTTGGTGGTATTAATTGTAGTATTGGTGGAGGACTTAACTGTGAAGGAAAAGTTGTCAGTCTTTTGTTCGAGGCATGACAACTTTAATGCTCTAGGTATCGGTGTTCATAATGACTAGATTGGACAGTTTTTCTTCTTTATGTCGATTCATTTCTAGATCATGATGCTGTCAGTAATGTTGAAGTGGTCGAAATGCCTCATGCCTTCTCTACTCATGTCAATGTGTTTTACTGCTTTCTTCCTCATAATTGATTCAGGGTCATGTCATGCTGATTTTTTTGCATAGTAGTTTTTTCTTGAGTTTTCTTAGGTTTTTTTAGTTTTTTTTCAACTGTTTATAGTTTCACAACATTTTTTTATAACTTTATATCGTTTTATCCAGGCCCCATTAACTAATTTCCTAAATACATTCCACTATAGTGTTTTTAGTCGTACTGATATGTTAGTGTTGATTTCTTCGACAATGTATGGATCCATCCACTCAATGTGTAGTTTCTTAGGATTTTCTTTTACTCAAGTATTGTGTAGTAATGAAAGGTCTCCAATCGACAGATTTTTGTTTTTGGTATTTCTATCATGCCAAGATTTTTGTTGTTGTTTTTGTATTTCTTGGTGTTGCATTGCAGTTAGTCGGTGTCCTTCTAGTTTAGATAGTTGCATTAGTACTTCTTTTCTATCATTTTCAACATCGATGTGTGGTATGTCGGTGATCAGAGGAGTCTATTGTTGAAAGTGTAAGGGTACGACTGCTTCCTCTCCATAGACAAGTTAGAACGATGTCTGACCTATCGAACATTTGTATGTTGTTCTATATGCCAATGAAATGACAAATATCTTGTCATCCCAATCATATTTATCGGTGTCACATATTTTTTTTAAGCTGGTTTATGTTTTGTTAAAATATTCAATTGCACCATTAGATTGAGGGTGATACACTATGCTTTTCTAATGCTCAATCATGAATTGTTTTGTTAGAGATGTGATTTTTTTGTTTACAAAATGTGACCCTTGATCATTGATCAAGGTCAGTGGACACCCAAATTGTGTGTTGATATTCTTGTATATAAATTTTGCGGATATCTCCCTTGAGCATGATTCATTTGGTTATGCTTCTACCCACTTGGTGACATATTCGACTACTGTAATGATATATCATTCTCATGTTCATCTCGCTAGTTTTGAAAATGGTCATATGAAATCAATCACCCAAATTTCAAATTTTAAACTTGGATTTACCGATATTAAACACATTTTTTTTCTTGGTAGAGGTCGACCTAGTCGTTGGCATTGGACACACTTGTTCATAAATTCTTGACATTCCTAGTGTATAGTTGGTGACCATAATCCCAACTGTTGGAATTTTATGGTTGTAGTGTCTGCGTGAAAATGTCCTCCAGCTGGACTATAGAGTGCTTCATTGATTACATTTTCCCTTTCGTGGTCGAGAATATATCATCATAAGAAATCATCTAAACCAATTTTGTAAAGAAATCCATTTAGTATGGTGTAAGGTGCATCATTCATCGCGAGGATATTCTTCTTTTTATCACTCATTCCTTCTGGTGCTTGGACTTCCTCTAGGAATGATAAATTTCAGCTAAGTCAGAAGGTATAGCTTCAATCCAGAATAAATGAGCATCTAGTAGGTCATATTCAATTTCGGTCGGTTCCTCACCTATGTTGATTTTTGACAAGTGGTCAGGTCCAAAATTATTCTTTCTTGGTCAAACTATGACTCCAAACTCAAATTCTTAAAATGATAGAAACCATCAACAAATTCTTCAATGATGTAATTGTTTATTTACTAAGGATTTTAATTCATTATGGTATGTGTAGAACACAAATGGATTATAGAGTAAATAATGTTTGTATTTTTGAAGTGTGCCTACCATTCCAAGTGCTTCTCTTTCTGTTGTTGAATAGTTCCTCTCAGCTTTGTTTAATTTCCTACCATTGTATGCATTTGGATGATCCATTCCATCATCTCCAGGTTGAGTTAATATTTCTCTGATTGTTATTTTGGATGCGTTGATATGTGCATGAAACTTGATTGACCAATTTGGAAATTGCAGTATGGGTGCTTTGACTAATTTTTTATTTAAAATGTCGAACCATGCAACGCATTCGTCGGTCCATTTGTATTTCTTATTTTATTTTATAGTTCTTCTAATGGGTAAATCATGTCAAAATAATGTTGGATGAATTTTCTATAATATCGCGTATGTCCAAGTAAAACTCTTACTTGTTTAGGATTTACTGGTGGTTTTAATTCTAGAATAATTTTAAATTTTGCATAGTTGACTTTAATGTCTTCCTTGCATACTACATGTCCTAATAGGATTCCTATTGGAGTTGCAAAGATACACTTCTTGATATATAGAGATAATTGGATTTGTCGACATCTTTCTAGCATAATGCTTAGCCATTTACAACGGGTTTTTAGCATAAGAGTAGATTGTCCAATAGTCAAAATATACAACCATTGTTTTGTATATATATTCCTGAAATGATTTGATGACAATTCCGGAGAATACAATTGGGGCATTTTTAAATCCAATTTGCATGAATTTATATGAGAAATATCCAAATTTGCATACAAATTTTGTTTTCTTTTGATCTTATTTAGCAATAGGTACTTGATTATATCCTGAAAAATCTGTCTGTAAATGAATAACACTCATGGCATGCAACTTCATTAAGAGTTTCATTTGCGAAAGGGGTCCAAAATGGGTATGTAAGGGTTAATTTATTAAGTTCCTGAAAGGTTACACATAGCTTGAGTCATGTCTGGTGGTGTTTCTTTGGTTGGACCACCATTGGAATTTCCTATTCTGACTGCTCAATAGGGTAAATCATTTCGGTTGCAAGCATGTTGTCGATTTATTTGTATTTGTTTGTGATTCTATATGGTCATTTATTTATTGTTTTTTCCTCAAGTTTGATATCAATTTTCATTTCACCCATTTCTTGAACAAGTCCTTTTAGATCTTTATAATCCCAAGTAAAAACATCATGAAATTCTTTTAATAAGTCGACGATTTCTATCATTTGTTCTTCATTCCAGTAATCTCCTATATTTGCATTTTTAGGCATTTCATCATTAGATATATTGAATTATTTTATATTGAATTTTGTTTCGATCCATTATGGTGCTTTACTTTCATTAATTTGTCGACTACCTTCTTTGAATTGTGAAAATGATGGAAAAAAGTCGTATGTTTCCAATCTTTTGGGATCTTCTTTTTCTAATGTTTTAATGTTAAATATTCTTATAATTGGTTTTGATGTTTATAGATGGTCATTTTTCCATTGGAAATTTTTCCCTCTTGTTGTTTTCATTTGTAGTTGAAGTCTTGTCGAGTGTTGTATTTTGGTTTATCGAATATTGTGACGTGTAGCATTCTATCATCTAGGCCAATTATCTATTGCGATAGTGTTTTTGGTTAGTTATAGGAAGTTTTTTATCTGTTTCAATGCTTCGACTAATAATTCATGCTGAGATGAGACTTTGAATTCATTAAGAAAAAATTATTTAAGTTCATTCCATGTGAATGATTCTCCTCTTGCTTCTTTCATTTTATACCACTTATTTGGTAGATCATCTAGTGTGTTTAGAAATAAGCGATGATATACTCGTTCATCTTCATAACCTAAAATTCTCCACTCTTTTTCACATATGTCAATATTTTTTTAGGGTATTTTCCTTGTGTGAAGACCGAGATGTTTTCTTTTGTGATTAGTTTATTTCCTCCGAACCGTTCAATAAAGTATGTAGATGTTGTCATCAAATATTGTAATCTTGACTAATGCATGGCCCACCACCATGCAACTTGATCTGTAAATGTTTCAACCAGACTCTAGAATCATCCTTGTTCACCTATAGTTTTAGAAACTTCATTGACATGGAGTGATGGTGATTCTCGTTCTTTCTACCTCAGTGGTTGTCGGGTTGATGACTCGTTCCTTACTGGTGTTAAGGTTGGATATTCTCTATTTTTATATTTAAATATATTTGGGATTGTAGTCACAAAAAATAACTATTGGGTTTTCTTTTTAGGAATAGCTTAGATAGCACAACATTCCCACGCTTTCAATTCATAATTTTCTAGTTCGCAATCGTACAAATCTGTGTCTAAGTTATATCCGATTGAATCCGGATTTCCAAGACGGAGTTCTTCGTATGCATTAGTTTCGGTATAATATTCATTTTTATGTATTTGATATAATTTTCAAACATCGAAATCATTGTCGATGGCTTCGGTACAAGGTTCTCCTTATGATAGATAAATTGGAATGGTGACTTTTTTCCCATTTCCTTTAAGTTTTATTCTTTCTTTGTCAAGTGAGATGGATGATTTCATTTTTCTTCCCCATGGTCCATTGACTAGAGCCTGGAAGGAACTGGACCCTTCCTTATGGTTAATGACTTCAAAGTCAACTTTAGTCAAGATACCTTTAATGGTCGTGTCGATGTTTTTCGAGACATGAGTTCGTTAGATTAGTCCTTGGTCAGCTAATTTAATATATATGTCAGATTCATTTAATCGAGGTTTTCCAATCTATTCCCATGTGTCTCTAGTCATTATATTTACCTACGGTTCAAAGTCAATAATGACTTGTCAAACGTGGTAGTCTTCAATTTATAGGTTGACTAATGGGTCTGCATCATTTTTTCCTTTTGGTTTAGGATACATATACTTTTAACTTGTTTATCTTCACCAAATGTATTTTTAATGTTGTTCATTAAACCTATTAGCTTTGCAACAAACTCATCTTTAGTTATCAATTTGATTAGTTCATTAGTAGTTTTGTGTCAAGAGTTATCATGTTCTTCTTGTGATGCTAGCTCTTGGAACATTATTGATGCATCTCTATATAATCATTTTTTATCAATAGTATTGGGATAGTCTTCTTTGTTTTTTATTTTACTGATTTGTGGATTATCAATGCCAATTTTTGTTCCTTGTTGTGTTACAATTTGCAAATTCTTAGATTTAACAACATCATATTTACGAACACAAGACAAGACATTAAAATTATTTTTATTATTTATCTTTTCAAGCATGGTAGGAAAATCCTCCAAAGAGTGATCTCCTACTCCACTACTTGTACAAAATTTTAAATCAGTTCATTCCTTGTATGGACAGTTCGCATGTCAGTGCCCCTTGTTAAGACATGCATAACAGTGGATGGTTCAACACGTTTAGTTTTCTCAATTTCCAAAATATCAACCTTGGCCTTGACATCATCCTCATCAATTGTAGTGGTCATTCCGATGATCGTATCTCCAGCCATCATACCTTTGATAATTGTTCCTATCGTTCTAGTCGTTATTTCCAGTTCTCTCATTGTTGTCATCGTTATTGTTTTGAATGATAACATTAGTCTAATACACCACTTGGTAATGCTATCGATTTTTTAAATTCAGTTCACACTCTATTATCGAATGGCTCTTGACTTCACAAATTTCACACCAGGGAGATTGTTTATTCTTCATATTATATCAGCAATATTTTGTTGCATGTAAGTCTTGCTCCTGGAAGATGTCGCAAAAATATTTTGATTGAATGATCTGAATTTCATGTCAACAATCATCTTGTTGATAAAATACTTTCATATGACCAACTGTCGAGCAATTGGTACACCATAAATGATTTCCTTAAAGAATCATTTCTTTTCTATTTATTTTTGCATACTTTGAAGATGTTCCTTAATATGTCAATTGACAGGATTTATAGGAAAATCCTCATCCATTTCGATTTGCAACACTTTTGTTAGTGCATTTTCATATCTATTCAAATTGTCTAATGGGATGTGAATTCAAATTTTCTTTAATAATCTATCCACAAACTACTGAATTAATAATTATTCATAAATATTATTCTCTAATTAGCTCAAAAATTCCTTAAATCTTTTATCGTATTTGTGTACTATTTTTGTCGGCTTCTTAGTGGTAGTTTTTAACATTTTATCGGAAAGATGTTTTGTGTGGAGATTTTAAATAAAGACATAAATGTTTTCTTGACCTATCCTTTTGTCACATTTGGTGTTTTATCTATGTATGTCATGTACCAAGTGAGTGTTATTTTATGAAGAGAACCAACAAACTATGTCATTTGATGATCTTTTCTAGTGATGGTATTCTCGTCCCATATCGACTCATAGAGAAACCACTGTCGTTTTGGGTCTTCATCCCCCTCATTGAGGGGGATATAAGTTGTTATGTCCGCCATATCTACAGATTCTTTGTATTCTTTTGTTGTTATTTTCGGTGGTTGTGGTGGTGGGTCACTTCTTGTGACTGATCTTTTTTCATAGCTATTTTCGTTGAAAGTTTCATTTTCATCGGTAATATTTTCTGAATCAGCTCGTTCTTTGTCGACTAGAAGTCATCTTATGTCGACTACTTCTGTCGATACTAAAGTAAAATTTTGTTCAAAATGGGGTACTTCTCTTATCGGTGATATCGACTGTTCTGGTGATTTATCTGAAGCTATAATTGAATAGGGAGAGCTTCTCCACATTCTGAGTAAAGTAGATGAAAATTGTGATTGGAGGAATATGGATGAAAAGTGACCCAATTCCCTCCCCGATTTTGATGAATTAAAAGATGTTCGACATTATTTCCTTCATCGTACCGTCGAATCCATGTGCCTACTTGTCCAACTCGTAGTCCTAATTCTTCTTTAATGATGTCTTGAAGTTGGGCACTTTGAGTAAGGTTTGACGGGGAATATGGAATTATATTTTGAGGTATGGTTACTTTGAGAGATCTACCCCTCTCTATCCACAAGTCTTCTTCCATGGGTGGAAAATATTCATCAAATCCTTCTTTTTGTCGATCATGACCCAAATATAGAGGATTTTCTTCTAGTTATGTCACTCTACTCATCCTTATTTCTTTCCAGAGTACAACATCATGCTCTCTGATTTATTCCTGCCTCTTTCTTCTCTTTTCCCGTTCTATCCTCTAGATATCTGGAGTTATTTTGTGTGTGATTGTTCTATTATTTATTTTTTCTTTTGACTATTCCTTGTTGGCCCTATCATTTTCTTCATTTAGTCGACGATTATTTCTCTACTTTACCAAAACGTGATCAACTACCCCCCCATTATTGAACTGAAAGATTTTAGAAATCTAGGGTGCAACTAGTTATCTGTTGACAGAGTACTCCCACTCTCTCTCTTGTACAGAGTTTTCCCACTCCTTTTTCTTTGATTCCTAGTTTGTGTTTATTGGTGTCATTAGCAACCATGGATGAGGTTCAACAATGTGTCCTGCACCTTTGCTGATCCAGAGTCTGAACAAAAATATCAGTAGCAAATATAGGAATCGGTCAATGAGTTCATTGTAGAATCTCTCCTTAATTTTATTAGCAGAGACTCATTCCTCGATAGCTCCTTCCTCATAGAATTCGAAAACAATTCTTTCGAACCACTCCGACAAATTTGTGTGGCCTCCTCAAGTATATTTTTGGCGTAATTGTCATTCTTTTCATCTATTGAATTTGTCATCCACGATATTTTTCAGTGCATAAGGGATGGATTCGACAAAATTTTCATGTGTTTCGGAGAATAATTTATTCTTTTCTTGAGAAATATTCAACTTGTTTCTTTTGGCGTAATTTTGCATGTAGTTCATTATTTTTCTCTCCCACCGATCCTTAATAACCTGCTCTGATATAATCCGGTCATAGTAATTTTCATCTGATACATGTACCATCGGCAAAAGAACCAATGTTACCACTGATACATATATATATTCATATAACCAATTATGTAGACAAGAGATAAGGAATGGTAGACAAAATAGCAATAGATCATATTATTCAAGAACATATGTGGGTTCATACATAAAACCAAATTGAGTCTTTATCTGTCTCTACATCATATATATAAGGTTTACAATCAGTTACATAACTACCTATCAGTTCAACTAACCGACTTGCCCTATGAGGTCAACATAATATAACATTTACAATTAGTCGACTGAAGGACCTAGTCAGCTGGCTGACTGAGGATCTTCCAACACAACTCACCCTATTTTGCACCATGCCAGAAAATGCCCTCATTGGTAAAATTTGACAAGTATTGAAAATATGGTTCAAGTGGCCTTGGTAAAATTCCCTTTATTTCTTACATGAGAGGGAGAAAGTTGTTTTGAAGGCACCATCATGCAATTGGATGATCAATTCACTTCACCATTGAATCAATTTTTATAAAAAGTATCTACTGAAGAATAGATTGGCCTTCCAAAACAACCTTTCAGTCTGTTTTGCACCTAAATATGACATAAATGGCCTTAGGAAAATGCCCATGATTTCTTACTAGTGAAGGATAAAATTATTATGAAAACACAAGATTGCATGTGGATGATTTATGTGCTTGACCATTGGATCGTTTTTGTACAAAAATCTAAGGTTAAGAAAATATTGACCTGCCAAAATAACCACTAAACATGTTTTGCACCATGCAAGAAAATTCCATGCAAAAGGACGCTCTTACAATTCATGTTATAGGAGAAATGTATGAGTGTATGATAGGTCAGTCTCGGATTGCAAAATATACAAATCTAGGAGCCCTAGTAGTGACTGTAATTATAAACAATGCTGCCATAGAAAATACATTAATCGATTTAGGATCTGCTATCGACATGATGACCACCGCAGTTTTAGAAGTTTTATAGTTAGGACAATTTCTCGGACCTACTCCTTCCATCCTAGAACTAGCAAATCACACTACAGTAAAGCCCATTGGAGTCCTAGATGACATTGTTGTATCAGTATATTCATGGGAATACCCTGTCGACTTTATGGTCGTAGAATCAAATGACCCTTCTAAAGGACATCCTATTATTCTGGGAAGACCATGGTTAGCTACTGCAAATGCTTTTATAGGGTGTAGGGATGGAGAGATGACTATTTCCAATGGGCTGTCCACACAAAGACTTATTTTATACCCTCCAGCACAACCAATAACTGAAACTCATGGTGGTTAAATTTTTCTTTTAGGGATGAAGACTTTGATGATCTCCCCCTTCCTAGTGATTTTTCTTTAGCACTTCAGGAGTATACCACTGAGAATGTATTAAACCAGTTTGTTTCTTCAGCAACCTGTACATATTTCCCTCAGTCCTTTTCTCAACTTGATCATATTTTTGGAGATGAGTTTCAAGAGAATATGTCTCTTTCTATGTTTACAGAAACACCTTGTGTCTTCACAATTGAAGAGCATACAGGACCATAAACCATACCTTGTGAGGTTGGACCTGACAAATTTTTATAGATAAATGTTGGATTAAGTGAAAACCAACAAGCACAGCTTCTTAAAGTTCTTAAGAAACAAGCTAGAGCATTTGCATGGGAATACACTGATATGAAGGGTATACACCCTGATACCTGTATTCACCATATTTATATGGATCCAAGAATGTCACCTGTAAGGAAGCCACATGTGAGGATGAATCTTGCTCTAAAGGATATAGTAAAAGAAGAATTAAAAAAAATCCTCATTGTTGGTTTCATTTATCCTATTTCCGATAGTAAATGGGTATCTCCTTTAGTAGTAGTTCCAAAGAAAGTCACTAGGAAATGGCGTATTTGTGTTGATTTTAGAGAGCTAAACAAAGCTATAGTTAAAGACTACTTTCCTTTACCCTTTATTGATCAAGTATTAGATACTTTGTTCGGTAAATGATATTTTTCCTTTCTTGACGGGTATAGTGGTTACAACCAGATTTTAATAGCACCGGAAGATCAAGACAAAACCACTTTTACATGCCCTTGGGGAACATATGCTTATCAAGTTTTTCCATTTGGCTTATGTAATGCACCTACCACTTTCTAGTGAGCAGTCTTAGGAATATTTTCCAACATTATACATGACAGTGTGGAGGTATACATGGATGACTTTACGGCCTATGGAAATACTTTTCAAGAATTTCATGACAATATCGAGAAGGTCTTGATCCGATGTCAAGAAACGAATTTATCTCTTAGTCATGAAAAAAGTAAATTGTTACTGATAGAAGGCATAGTTTTGGGACACCACGTTTCTTCCCAAGGAATCAAGGTATACCCTGCAAAGATTGAAGTTATTGTTGGCCTTCCCTCTCCCAGAACTCAAAAGGAGATAAGAATATTCCTTAGTCATGCAGGCTGTTACCGTCGCTTTATTGAGAATTTCACTAAAATAGCTGCACCAATGTTTAAGTTACTTACAAAAGACTCAGAATTCTAGTGGATAGAACCTTGTCAAAATGCTTATGAAATCCTAAAAGCTAAACTATCGGTGGTTGTTGATGTAATTGTAACTTCAGAATGTATTCACTTGTATTTCTTATGTATTGTAACCCGATGTTTATTCCAGGATGTATTTGTAATGTACTTGAGTCATGTCATGCAGCGATGTTCCTATCAAGAAGTTTCTATAATGTAAACAAGTCATGTCAAGTCAAGGTGGTTAACTCTTCTATTGTCTAAGGGTTAAAGTCCCGGCAGTTCTGGGGCACTAGGGTTATTAGACTCACCTAGTGAATTTGGCCCTAGTTGGGTTTAGTCAAGTTAGGAATTAGTATAAATAGAGAGCTATCCTATCTATTTATCACACACTCACTCACACTCAGTTGTAGTGCATAGATGAGGAAGAGAAAGACACTGGGGTAAGGATGTAATGTCCCGGTTTTGACCCCGTTACATTAGATGTATATGATGTATAAATTGTAAATGATCAAGGTGTGGAGCTAAAGGCCAAGGCCTCACCATTGATCGGTTATGTTATGTTTTGGATTTGAATTGTCACCGATGGTATATCGGGGCATGCGGCATATATTATGTTGGTCATCATGTAAATATGCATCTATAATTAATTAAATGAACCCAACCAGCTACAATCACAGCAACTAAAATTAGAAAGGGGCATGATTTTCACAAGGATAAGGTTGGGGAAATTGTCAACCTTGGCCAATGAGAGAAAAACCCATGTGTCTTCTTCCTCTGTTTTATTCCAACCACTTTCATTAAGAAAGACTGCTGGTGGTTGAGGCAGTTGATGATTTTGGGGAGTGGGGTTGTAGGACTATTAGTCCTCACCCACATGCACACTCCACCATGGTTGACTTCACTATGGCTGGGAAAAATGACTGCCATCATTCACGCAGGGATTTTTCCACTCTCCCCACTACTGTGCAAAAACGCTCACGCACTTGCAATTCATGTCCCCTCCATTGTTGTTCATTCTCACACAGAGGGATTCTTTCCCGTTTTTCGTCTCACGCACAAGATTTTGCTGGATTTACCCACGCTGTAGTTTTCTTTTACAGATTTGTGAATAGTGTGGCTATATCCTTTACTCATGGGCTGAGTCATGGGTTATGCATTGTGGTTGTTCACGCACCGGTTGTGAGACTGTAAATTTGTCCTCATTGTGGTCTGCATACGTTTTTCCCAACAGCATTGGTTGTGCAAAATGGATTGTTGTTCCCCACGTCATGGGTAATATGTATGCTGATGCGTTTTGGAGATGTGGTTTTTCCCCCTGTTGGAATTGTGTTTGCTGTTGTGTTTGGGACTATGTAATTTGTTGGGGAGTCTTTTCCCTGTTTAAGTTGTGATAGCTAATTGATTGCATACATGCAATGGTTGGTCATCAGACTGTGTAAGGAGCAGGGATGGGGGCTTGGTTTGCTTGATAAAATTGGTGGTTGGAAAGCACACAGACAGAGCTAGAGGGCTGGCCTTCTTCTCCATCACCCCTGAATAGAACTGGAAGGGAATGTAGGGCCTGAGGGACTGTGTAGCAGAGAAGGGACTGATTCCTTGTGTTGGGTGTGTTTGGGTGTCTTAGAGGTCAGGCTAGTTCTGGTGTAGGTGTTCTTGGCTCTGTAATGATCTCACCAGCTTAGCATTTAGCCTTTCCCACTCCTTGATGGCCTGATAAACCCAACTTTTTTGGCTTGGCTATGTTTTGTATATCCCTGGCTATGTGTAAGCCTACTAGTTCCCTTATTCCTTGGAGAATCATGCCCAACTCAGGGGTGGCAGTGCTGTTGAGAGATTAAGGAGCATGTTGGCCTATGGTTGGGTGGAATGTTGCAGCGATGTAGCTGGTTACGGATCAAGTTCATCATAAGATAAGTGATTTTTTCCATTTTACTTCTGCAACTGTAAATTCTGTTAATGAAAATGATGAAAATGTTGAATGAATGCTTGCTTAAATGTATGATGTTTCCACTGTGCCTGATAGATGTTTGCATCTGTGCATGATAAATTTTCATGTGTGTATGTTTAAGCATTCTGTTTTAGCAATTTTATGAATGCTCACATTCATGGGGCTCTTAGCCCGGGTGGATAAAGCTTGAGTCGTGTCCTCTTCGCCGGCCGGAGGCATGGGGACGTGACAAAGGAAGAAAGAGGTTACTGCTGTCGGGAGATCATATTACTATTTTTGGGTTTCACTTTGGTGCTGATTCTATCTCTGAGGAAGTTGCGAGGTTTTCTCCATTTATGGTTTCCCCGAGGAAAAACATTGTGTTCATTGTCTCTTGTGTTTTATTGTTGTGCTTGTTGTTCTCTCAGTTAAAGATCCTAATGATATGCTAGCTTAATGTTTAAAATCTAACATGGTATCAGATCTAACCTAAGAAGAAGACACTGTGTAGCTGCGAGAACTAGGGATTCCTATTTTGTGGATCTCTGTCCATAGATCTTAAGAAAAATTAGGGTGGAATAACTCTCCTCCCTACAGCGCATCTTTCTGTCGAAGCATAATCCAATTCTAAGGTTTTTCAGTTTTGGACCCGACACTACTGCCAAAAATTAGGGCTTTTAACAGAAGTGGAATTTTTTAGTGAGCCCAGGCTTGGATTTATCTCCTCCCCAAAATCAAAGTTAGGTATCAAATTAAAAGCATTTGGTCGGATAGAACTCCGGAAAAGAAAAACCCTAATCTGCTCCTAAACCAGCACTACAGGATTTTAGCTCCAAACCCAGATATGACATCTTGACCTGGTAAGATATAAGTCTTTTGTATTTCCATTTGAGGTTCTCAATTAAGATGTCTCGTCATACCAAGATTGATGAAAATCTTAAGGGAGCTGATAACTTCCAAGCCTAGAAGTATAGGATCTCGTTGGTCCTGGAAGAAAATGAGTTGGACTCCTACATCCATGAGGAGGTTACAGTTCCAGAGGGAGATGAGGCCAAGGTCTTACATAAGAAGAAGTTGGATATGGAAAAGAGGATCATTGCAGATTCTATCAAGGATCACCTCATTCCACAGGTGTCCTCCCTCAAGACACCTAAAGCCATGTTTGATGCCCTAACCAAACTGTTTGAAGGGAAGAACATCAATCGGAAGATGACTCTAACGAACCAGTTGAAGAATGTAAAGATCTAGAATGAGGAGACCATCCAGTCATACCTGACAAGGGTCTCCCAGATCAAAGAATAGATGGAAGCAATAGATGAAGAAGTGGAGAATGCAAAAATTGTGACGACAACCTTGAATGGCCTCCCTAGGTCATGCGATTCTTTCATCCAAGGAATCTGTGCTAGAAATAATTTGGTCAAGTTCAGTAGACTATGGGAAGAATGTTCTCAAGAAGAATATTGGATATTAGCTCGATAATAAAAAATGGGAAGTGAATATCAAGCTCTCACAGTACACTCCAAGAAAGGAAGAAGGGAAAATCATCATCACCAAGGTAAGCATTCTCATCAGAAACATAACATTGCAAGAAGGTATTCATCCAAACTGATATGTTATACATGCGATGAAATAGGACACTTTGATAGAAATTGTCCCATGAATAAGAATGAATACAAGAATAATAAGAACTACAAAAGAAGATATCATGCTCACACTGATGAGGATGATGATCCTCCCAGGAAGAAAGTAAAACAAGAAAGTGAAGACTCTTCAAGTGAAGATGAATATGTTCTGATCTCCGCTCTCATGGGAACTATCACTCATGGAAGAAAAGATTGGATTATTGACAATGGGGCTTCCAAGTACATGAAAGGTTTCAAGGAATCCTTTGAGAAGCTATCCGAACATAATTCACCCCATGAGGTGAAGCTTGGGGATGACTACCAATATCCCATAAAAGGTAGTGGTGAGTCCTCCTACAAGCTAGACTCCAGAAAGTCTATGAAAATGAAGGATGTCTTATTTGTACCAAGACTGAAGAAGAATCTTCTATCCATATCAACATTGGATGCAAAAGGCATGAGGTTTGCATTTGTAGATGGCCAAGTCCTCATGTGGCTAAGAGGAAATACTATTGATGATGCAATAGTGATTGGAGAACAAGAAGGAGGTTTGTACAAACTGAAGGGCCATCCAAAACAAGCTATGGTCCATGACACAGTAGAGCCAAATGATATTTGGCACAGAAGGCTTGCACATATGCATTACAGAGCACTACCACTTGCAAGCAAAGTTGTTGAAGGTCTTCCAAAAATCAAAGCAAAACATGAAGGGGTATGCAAAGGATGTGCAAAAGGAAAGAAAACAAAGAAGACATTTCCAAGTAGCGAGAGCAAGGCAAAAGGAATCTTGGAAATCATCAACTCCGATGTATGCAAACCAATGTCATCAAGTTCACTAAGCGGGTATGTATACTATGTTTATTTCATTGATGAATTTTCTAGGAAGACATGGATTTACTTCATGAAGAACAAAGATGAAGTTTTCAGCAAGTTCAAAGAATTCAAAGCCTTGATCCATAGCCACACAGAAAATAAGATCAAGACCTTTTGATCAAATAATGGAAAATAATTCACATCAAATGAATTCAAAGACTTATGCAAAGAATCAGGGTTTAAGATGGAGTTGTCCACTCCTTATAATCCACAACAGAATGGGGTTGTAGAAAGAAAGAATAGAACTATCATGGAAGCTGCAAGAGTAATGATTCATGATCAATATCTTCCTATGCATCTATGGGAAGAAGATGCTAGAACAATGGTGTATGTATAGAACCATACTCCATAGAGAGTACTCGAGAACAACACTCCTGAATAAGTCTTCTCCGGCAAGAAACCAGAAGTTAGCCATCTCAAAATATCTGGCTGTCCAGTGTACATACACATTCCAAAAGAGAAGAGAACAAAACTAGATCCTTCAGGAAAGAAGGGTATATTTGTGGGATACTCTGAAAGCTCGAAGGCTTACAAAATATACTTCCTAGGATACAAGAAGATCGACATCAACAGGGATGTAACATTTGATGAAGACACGGTTTACAACAAATCTAGAAAGAGACCTGCTAAAGATATTGAAGAAGCAGAAGCACCCAGAATTCATGATACAACCATGAACGAAGAAATTCAAAAAGAAGATCTAGAATTTGAAGAACCAAAAAGACTTGTAGATCCACCTCAAGAGAAGAATCCTCACAAGAGGAAACCTGCTTGGGTATGATAAATTATCCAAGGTGCAGAAAGATATGGGGCTCCAGAAGAGAATCGCAGAGCACTCACAGAGAAAGAAAGAGAACTAGATCTTGCTCCGGATATGTAGCCTTACTATGTGACTTTATAAATGAAGAACCTTCCAGTTATGAAGAAGTGACAGAACGGAAATAATGGAAGGACACTATGATCAAAGAGTATCAATCGATCATGAAGAATAATGTTTGGGATGTTGTCCCAAGACTAGAAAGGAAGTTGGTTGTAACTTCCAAATGGATCTACAAGATCAAGCATGTTGCAGATGGTAGCATAGAGAAATATAAGGCAATATTCGTGGCTCGTGGTTTCTCCCAGAAAGAAGGAATAGATTATGAAGAAACCTTTGCACTTGTAGCTAGATACAATTCCATCAGATTGGTACTTGCTTTGGCTACAGTGATGAAATGGAAGATACACCAAATGGATGTCAAGACTGCTTTCTTGAATGGTGTAGTGGAAGTGTATGTATAACAGCCACTCGATTTTGAGACACATGACAGGGACTCTGATGTGTACAGATTGAAGAAATCCCTGTGCAGTTTGAAACAGGCACCCAGGACATGGTATGGTAGAATTGACAGCATTCTATCCATTTTGGGCTTTACCAAGAGTAAAGAAGATGCCAAACTTTACTACAAGGTTGAATATGGAAACGCAGTGATGATCCTACTGTATGTAGATGATCTGTTTATAACAGGTATGGATGGGTTGATTGCTGATACGAAGAGAAATCTTGCTGCCGAGTTCAAAATGAAGGACTTGGGAATGATGCATTATTTTCTAGGTATGGAGGTGTGGCAGAATATAGATGGAATCTCCCTCAGACAAGGGATGTATGTAGTAGAGATCCTGAAGAGGTTTGGGATGATGGACTGCAAGGCCATGAGCACACCTATGGCATCGAACCTAAACCTATTGAGTGATGCTTCATTAGAAGCAGTTGATGCTATGATGTATCGTTAGATGATTGGGTCCTTGATGTGCCTGATGAACACGAGACTAGACATTTGCTTTGTTGTGAACACCTTGACCCAGTTCTTGACAGATCCGAGACATGTTCACTTGATTGCTGCAAAGCATATTCTGAGGTACCTGAGGGGTACAATTGATTCTGGGCTCAAGTAAGAGGCGAATCAAAATATTAATCTGGAGGGTTATGTTGATTCAGATTGGGTAGGTAGTGCCATTGATAGGAAGAGCACTTCAGGTTGTTTCTTTAGTATGGGATCAGGTGTGATCTCTTGGTTTAGCAGGAGGCAATCATGTGTGGCACTGAGTATAGCTGAAGCAGAGTATGTCGCATCTTGTTCAGCTAGTTGTGAGGCAGTATGGCTGCAGAAGCTACTGTCTGATTTATTTGATCTCCAGATGGATGCTACTTTTATACATTGTGATGACCAGAGTTGTGTGAAGTTGTCAGAGAATCCAGTGTTCCATGACAAGTCGAAGCATATTTAGATCAATTATCATTATATCAGGGATATGGTGTAGAAGGGAGCAGTAAAGCTCCAGTGTGTTGCTATGGAGGAATAGATAGCTGATGTGTTGATGAAGCCATTGGCTAGGGTGAGGTTCAAGTACTTCAGGGAGAATCTTGGTGTTCTCCAGATCGAGGTTTCCTCCAAGGGAAAATGATGAGACCCATAGCCATTCTAACATGGTGAGAGGATTGGTTCCTTCCATGGTCAGATGTAAGGGCTGAGCCATTCTGTCATGGTGAGAGGATTGGTTCCTTCCATGTTAGATGTGAGTGCTGATCCATTCTGATGTGATTGTAGGATTGGTTCCTACATGATCAGAAGTAAGCATTGAATTCCATTCTGGGAATGGAGGAACCTATTCAGTTACCAGGTAGCTCAGTATGGGACTGGGGCCCATTCTGATAGAATTGTAGGATTGGTTCCGACATGATCAGATGTGAATGCATGCCCTTCTAACATTGGTTGTTAGATGTAAGTGCAGAGCCCTTTCGGCATGAAGGATTGGTTCCTTGCATGGTCAAATATAAGTGCTGAGCCTTTCTGACATTGGTTGTTAGATGTAAGTGCAAAGCCTTTTGGGATGGAGGATCGGTTCCTCTCATGGCCAAGTGTAAGTGCTAGGCCTTTTCGATCATTGGTTGATGGATGTGAGTGCTGGGCCTTTCTAACAGGGTTGTGGGAAGTGTTCCCACATGGTCAGATGTGAGTGATGGGCATTGCATTTCTGATATGATTATAGGATTGGTTCCTACATGATCAGATATAAGTGTTGGGTGGGCCATTCTGACTTAGGGTCAGATATAAGTGCTGGAAAAGGCCTGCATGGAGGGTAGGCCTACAACCAGCATGGAAAAGGGCTGGTCTTGTAGAACTTCCTATGATGAGAAGAATCATGAGATATCACCCATGAAGATTCAGTGTTGATGATCCAGCAAAGATGATCCAGATCGAGGGATGATCTAGATCCAAGGATGATGCTCCAGAGATGATCCAGATCGAGGGATGATCCAGATCCAGTGACGATGATCTAGATTGAGTGATGATCCAGATCCAGGTGAAGATGACTTGAAGATGAATATGACTTGAAGATAGAGATGAATTGAAGGTGAATATGACGAACACTCGATGATGATCCAGATGATACAGAGAAGAAGACTTGTGCTGATAAATTGTGTTCAGAGAATACCTTCCTACTTAAGAGGGAGTGTTGATGTAATTGTAACTTTGAAATGTATTCACTTGTATTTATTATGTATTGTAACCCTATGTTTATTCCGGGATGTATTTGTAATGTACTTGAGTCATGTCATGCCACGATGTTCCTATCGGGAAGTTTCTATAATGTAAACAAGTCATGTCAAGTCAAGGTGGTTAACTCTCCTATTGTCTAAGGGTTAAAGTCCCTGCAGTTCAGGGGCACTAGGGTTATTAGACTCACCTAGTGAAGTCAACCCTAGTTGGGTTTAGTCAAGTCAGGAATTAGTATAAATAGAGAGCTAGCCTCTCTATTTATCACACACTCACTCATACTAAGTTGTAGCGCATAGCTAAGGAAGAGAAAGACACTGGGGCAAGGAAGAAATAGGGTACTGCTGTCGAGAGATCATCTTACTGTTTTTGGGTTTCACTTTGGTGTTGATTCTATCTTTGAGGAAGTTGTGGGGTTTTCTCCATTTATGGTTTCACCGAGGAAAAATACTATGTTCATTGTCTCTTGTGTTTGATTGTTGTGCTTGTTGTTCCCTCAGTTAAAGATCCTAATGATATGCTAGCTTAATGTTTAAAATCTAACAGTGGCACCAATACTTAGGGGTCCTGATTGGTCTGTGCCTTTTCACATATCTACCGATGCCTCTAATACAGCCATAGGAGGATTCCTTGACCAAAAAAAAAGGAAAAGCACCTTATGCCATCTATTTTATTAGCAAAAAATTGACCCTTGCTGAATTAAATTATACTGTTACTAAAACAGAATTTTCGGCAATAGTTTATTCTATTAATAAATTTCACAATTATATCACAGGTTATGAAGTTTTTGTGAATACTGATCACTCCGCCATTATATTTATAATGAATAAACCAATTAGCAACGGTAGAGTGACCCGGTGGCTTCTTTTATTGGAAGAACTTAACATTACCATCATTGACCAACCTGTTAAAGGAAATCTTGTAGCAGATTTCCTTTCCCGTATTCAACATGAAGATGGTACTAAACCAGTTGACGACACTTTTCCTGATGAACATATATTTGTTGTATCTGTTCAAACCCCTTGGTTTGCATATATTACTAGTTATCTAGTAACTAGGAAAATACCAAACGATTTGTCCCCACATGCGAAGTGTTTTATTATAGTTCATAGTTCTAATTATTCTTGGGTTGATAATGATCTCTTCTGCACTGGTCCAAATCTTATTATTCGATGATGTGTGTGGGAGGATGAAATGACAGACATCCTCCATGCATGCCATGATGGACCATGTGGAGGAAATTTTTCTAATAAGAGGACAGGATATAAAGTCTTACATTTTGGTTATTATTGGCTAAGAATTTTTAAGGATGTTGCCAAATATGTTAAAGGATGCGATAGTTGCCAACGAATGGGTAGAACTACATCATCGGATCAAATTCCTTTACAACCCCAAGTTATGATTGAACCTTTTGAGAAATGGGCTCTTTATTTTGTAGGACCAACTTCTCCCATGTCTCGTAAAAAGAAATATATATTAGTTTGTACAGACTATGTCACCAAGTGGGTAGAAGCTAAAGCTTTATTTAGAGCCACAAGGAAATCGGTGGTAGAATTTATATATGAAGAAATATTCACCCGGTTTGGTGTACCTAGAGAAATTGTCACAGATCAAGGTACTCAGTTTACTTCTAAATTAATGAAAGAACTTACTATGAAATATGGCATCGCACATTGCAAATCTTCACCTTATAACCCTTAGTCTAATGGTCAGGTAGAATCAACTAATAAAGTATTATAAGCCATTTTAACTAAAACCATTCACTTACATCATAAGGATTAGGCAGATAGGCTCCAAGAGGCTTTATGGGCCTATAGGATAACATGGAGAAACACAACCGGACATACCCCCTATGAGTTAGTGTATGGAAAACAAGTCCTTTTACCTATTGAATTTCAAGTTAAAACTTTTTGTATGGCAGCACAATTAGGTTTGAATTTTGATGATGCACAAAAACAACAAATATTACAGATTAATGAGTTAGAAGAAATAAGGCAAGATGCACTACAAAGAACGTTGTTAATATAGAATCAACGAAAAACATGGCATGATAAATTTATTAAGAAAAAGCAGTTTAATATTGGAGATTGGGCACTACTATTCGATTCACATTTAAAATTTTTAAAGGGAAACTAACTACTCGTTGGATGGGTCCATACGAAGTAGTTATAGATTTTTACAATGGATCAGTAAAAATTAAAACAATTGATGGCTCAGAAATTTCCTTTGTAGTAAATGGACATAGACTTAGGCTCTATCACCAACCGATATCTAAACACGATTTTATAAAAAAAAAATTGCAGCAAAATGAAATGGAATTAGTTGAAGAGGAAGCTATTCCTCCTCCTCCCGATCCTTGAAAAATATTTTGAGTTATTATCACTTGTATATATGTAAATATGTGCTTGTTTCTTTGAATAAATAAGAGTCACTTCTAATAGATTGTTTACACAAGACTCTTCGCTTTTATGTATTTATGAATAAATTGAATCATCTAAGAAGTGGTTTTGCAGTTTGATTATAAGTATATTATCTCTATGAGAATCTAAAAAAATATTACTTGGACAAGGAAAGTATGCAAAATACTCTTCAGGTATTTTAATCTTTTTGGGGTACTTTCAAAATTTGTAGCTTATACGGGTAAATTTTTTATATCAATCCTTTGTATATCATACTTAACCAGTTATGTTATGATTCATACAGTTTTTGGTATTTTGATTCAGACGTGTATACTTTTTATTTATTCTTTTAAATAGTTTCTTGATAACTTTCATTATCATATTTTTTACATCCTTATTTTTCACCTATGGATTACTAGTTCATCCTATACTTGTTATCAAAACTTGTCTCTTGAGTATTTTGGTGATAACTTGACAGTAAGTGGAGTTTTTTTTTTGTGGGGAACATTTATTTTCTTTTATAAAGAAGAAGGACTGTTAGGTTAAAGAACAACTTTCAGTTTTTCTCTTTTGACATGTTTTATGAGTCTGGCCATTATGAAATTACTTATAAACTTATTTTAAAAACAATTGAATTATGTGTTTAGTAGGATTTAACACGCTCTAGTACCAATCGGCTTCCATATATTTAATATCATTATACAAGGCAAACCCGTCGGGGTACTGAACAGGCCTACTGGAAGCAATTCAATGCTAAGTAAGAACCTTACAATGGGAAGCTCGATAAACACAAGTAAACTCGTCGGGGTACTGAACAGGCTCGCTGGCAGCGGGGATATGCTTTCATGGTACCAAGATAAACCCACTGAAGTACTGGACTAGCTTGCTGGCAGCGGGGCAGTATCTACTAATAGAGATCTGGTTAATACACTGCTATGCACATAGTTCGTAAAATAATATTAAAAACTCTTCAAAAAAATTATGTCATGGCCAATTATTTATAATGTCATTTAAGAATGGCTCTAAGTTGACTTTTCCCTGGCCATCTAATTCTGCATATACCTAAGATCTTATTATCTTAGAAATGGGACCCATAGATATAAATCTCATAGACTCTAGGGTACACTTAAAATACTTGACGATGATAGGATATATTCACAATGAGCCATGGATGGCTAGTTTTTCCTATGGTATTTATTTTAATTATACTATTCTCATTTACATGGTCTTTCTAAGCACTGTTTTATTTTTCATGAATATACATTTATGAACCATTTCCATTTACTAGTTAGTTTTAAAAAAAATAATTAACAGCATGCTTGCACTCTTTCTATTTTTCTGAAACAATCAATTCTCCTCTCTGTATGGCTTGAGGACACGCCATCTCTTTGGTTTGGGGGAAGCTGGATTTGATTTGTAAAAAAAAATAGATTATTTTTATTTATGACAAATCTATTTATCTCTAACAAATGATAAGTATTTTCAGGAATGAAAACAGTGGAATTTGGTTATAGCTTGAATCATATTTTACAGCAAAATTCAATATGGTCTTACCATATGGACGATCGAATGAAGGAAAATGTTAAATAGCAATCTGAGAAAATTGGTGATATTATAGTACTTATGATTAAATTTGCTAACTAAATTTTGTTTTTGGGAAAATAGTTTTTACTTCCGTTTCATTGTTAATAATCCTATCTTTTTACCCAATCATGCATGAAAATGATCCTTCTTTTTGTTATTCAAAATGTGATCTATGTTTTTGTGTTATATGTTCAACCTGCCCAAAGTTTTACTTTGGACATGGTTGAATTAATTTTAAACCTTGTAAATGATAAAATCATTTTGAACCTGAGAATTGTTAAATTAAGAATGTTGAAAAAACCAATATAGTCATTTTTAACTTTCATACAATTTGTGACATGAAAGATATGCTATTTTACAGGTTAAAAGAGTGAAGTTTAAATTACCCGATCCTTTCCCGAGCCTTAGCTCTATGTGCACAACTTTAAACATATCGAACAATTGAGTTTGTGTCATGTCAATATAATGTTTAACATGAGGTTCAGTGTTTCTAGAACCCCTACAATGTTTTAACACATCCTTCATGTTAGAGGAAGGCCTAGTGTTATCATGCCAAAACGTTTGCACTAGGCCCTTCATTGCTTCGACTAACTTCATGTCTTTGCGGGGAAACCTACCACTAAATGCCCGTAATGTTTCCATTTGTCCCTCTACATCAAGGTTGTCTCTTCTTACTGAATATTTTTTAAGTTTCTTTGGATGTAAAGGAACAATTTGTGATGTGCATTTAAGTAAACGATGGTGTCTTATGGATCTACATACAATTGATTCATTCAATACACGACGAGCCACATTACAGTCTTGTGAACGATTTTTTTTACCAATCGATGTGAATGCAGGAGCAAGAGATTTAACAATGTGATTACTTGATTCAATATAAGTTCATTGTTGTTATGCCTAAATTTGTTCTAACAGTTGCCATATTTCTAGATTTAAGCAAAGCTAAAAACAATTGCCATTTACCAGCTTCGGATTTGTTATCAAAATATTGTTTCATTATTTGAGAACAATGACGAAGGATAGTGCGTTTAGCCACCTTACCTTCCATGGAAGTCAATTTGCTCTCATCCACTTGTATTCGTTTAGGATTTCTCTTTTGTTTTGATGCAAAATTTGTTGCCGTTTGAAATACTTGAGTGACGTTTACATCCACTACAGGCTCACAACTTCGATTAGGAGATTGAACCACTGACCATGGTTGTTGCTGAGTAACATTTGCATTGGGAGTAACATAATTATTGAACTCTTCACAAGATTGTCTGTTTACTAATGGAGCAATAATATCAATTTCCACATAACCAACTTCCTTTAATGTTGCATTATATTCCTCAGCCTCTACGTTAGGTATCTGTTGAGGGGGAATGGGAACTATTTGCTCATGTAATGAATGTCGACGATTTTTTCAATCTTCCCTCTTTTTTTCTTTTTTATTTTATGCTTCTTCCGGTGTAAGCACCTTCCTTACTGTCTTTCCTCCTCTATTACGTACATTCCCCATTGAAATCCACCCAAACCTGTACAAAACTATGGAATTATGTAAGTAATGATAAAAAATTGCACGTTGAACAGTTCTCTGTGCATGGGTTCAGACGAATTATGTCTTTTGCTACAGTAAACCTGGCCCACAGGACGGAACCCAACATTTTGTATACAACACATATTGCATATGCGATATTGATACAATGCTTTTTAATGAACGGGCAGGTTTTTTACATGTTCTCCAAAACGCATATGCGATTTAGTGCATATAGGATATATCGCATATGCGATTTAGTGCTCACTGAATATATGCAATTTACGTTTATCTATGCTTATGAAGATGATGATGAACAATGATGGTGATGATGAGGAGGATGGTGACTATGATGATGATGATGAGGATGAGGGTGATGATGATGATGATAATGATCATGATGACCATGATGATGATGATGAGGATGAGAGTGATGATGATGATGATGATGATGATGATGAGGATGAGGATGATGATGATGATGAGGATGAGGAGGATGGTGATGATGATGAGGATGATGGTGATGATGAAGATGATGATGAACAATGATGGTGATGATGAGGAGGATGATGACTATGATGATGATGATGAGGAGGATGATGACTATGATGATGATGATGAGGATGAGGGTGATGATGATGATGATGATGATGATGATGACGACCATGATTCAAATGATGAGGATGAGGGTGATGACGATGATGATGATGAGGCTGAGGATGAGGATGAGGATGATGATGATGATGATGATGATGATGATGATGATGGTGGTGATGATGATGAGGATGAGGGTGACGATGAAGATGATGATGATGGTGAAGACCATGATGACGATGATGAGGATGAGGGTGATGATCATGAGGATGATGAGGATGAGGATGAGGATGATAATGATGATGATAATGAGGATGGTGATGATGATGAGGATGAGGGTGACGATGAAGATAATGATGAACAATGATGGTGATGATGAGGAGGATGATGACTATGATGATGATGATGAGGATGAGGGTGATGATGATGAGGATGAGGATGAGGATGAGGGTGATGATGATGATGATGATGATGATGAGGATGAGGGTGATGATGATGATGATGATGATGATGACCATGATGATGATGATGATGATGACCATGATGATGATGATGATGATGACCATGATGATGATGATGATGATGACCATGATGATGATGATGAGGATGAGGGTGATGATGATGATGAGGAGGAGGAGGAGGATGATGATGATGGTGATGATGATGATGATGGTGATGATGATGATGATGAATAATTATGATGATGATGAGGAGGAGGAGGAGGAGGATGACTATGATGATGATGAGGAGGAGGAGGAGGATGACTATGATGATGATGATGAGGATGAGGGTGATTATGATGATGATGATGACAATGATGATGATGATGAGGATGAGGATGGTGATGATGATGATGATGAGGATAAGGATGAGGGTGGTGATGAAGATGAGGATGATGAGGATGATGATGATGCTGATGATGATGGTGATGATGATGAGGATGAGGATGAGGATGAGGGTGGTGATGATGAGGTTGACGATGATGATGATGAGGATGAGGATGAGGATGATGATGGTGATGATGATGATGATGATGATGATGAGGATGGTGGTGATGATGATGATGATGACAATGGTGACGATGATGGTGATGATGGTGGTGATGATGATGACGATGATGATGGAAAATTATGATGATGATGATGGAGGATGATGGTGATGATGGTGATGATGATGATGAGGATGATGAGGATGATGATGAGGATGATGATGATAATTATGATGACGATGATGATGACGATGATGATGAACAATGATGGTGATGATGATGAGGATGAGGATGATGACTATGATGATGATGAGGATGATGAGGATGATGATGAGGATGAGGGTGATGATGACGATGATGATGACCATGATGACCATGATGATGATGATGAGGATGAGAGTGATGATGAGGAGGAGGAGGACGAGACTGATGATGATGAACAATGATGGTGATGATGAGGAGGATGATGACTATGATGATGATGATGAGGATGAGGGTGATGATGATGATGATGATGATGATGAGGAGGATGATGACTATGATGATGATGATGAGGATGAGGGTGATGATGATGATGATGATGATGATGATGATGACCATGATGAAGCTAATGAGGATGAGGGCGATGGTGATGATGATTATGATGAGGAGGATGAGGATGAGGATGATGATGAAGCTGATGAGGATGAGGGCGATGATGATGATGATGATGATGATGATGATGACCATGATGATGATGATGAGGATGAGGGTGATGATGATGATGATGAGGATGAGGGTGATGATGAAGATGATGAGGAGGAGGAGGATGACTATGATAATGGTGAGGAGGATGAGGGTGATGATGATGATGATGATGATGAGGATGAGGATGATGATGATGATGATGATGATGATGATGACCATGATGATGATGAGGAGGATGAGGGTGATGATGATGATGATGAGGATGAGAGTGATGATGATGAACAATGATGGTGATGAGGAGGAGGAGGGTGACTATGATGATGATGATGAGGATGAGGGTGATGATGATGATGATGATGTTGATGACCATAATGAAGCTGATGAGGATGAGGGTGATGAGGAGGAGGAGGAGGAGGAGGGTGATGAAGAGTAGGAGGAGGATGAGGAAGCCAAAAGTAGTGTTTATCAATTAAACCAATTATTTTTTATTCATAATAAAGATAATATTATAAATTTTTAGATTTAAACATAATATTATAATAATATTTATATTAAATAAAAATTATCAATTATTTAGGACTAAATTGATGAGGATTCCTCATTCAATTCTTATTAAATTTACAACTCAACTATTGATAAATCATTACATCTCATAGAAGGAGGAGTTGGATGATATTGCAATAATGAAAAGCTAACTTATTAATGTTCTCATTATGGGGAGGAGCTATTTGCATGCATTTTTTGGCAAGTGATGCTATATAGATACTTCAATTAAGATTTGTGCTCCTTTAAATATAAACTTTTTGTATATTGCCTGAAACCAAACCTAATTTGGCGTCAAGATTTAAGTGCCACTTGTGGCAAAAGAACATCATACTAAGTTGTCATTTATAAAACAGGAATCAATGTGGTATTAAAAACTCATGCAAACTGCTTTACACATCCCATCATACATGCACAAGCGTTGCTTATACATCCCATTCGGAGAACTTGCTCGTAGTTAGTTTGAGTAATTTCTTCATTAGTGATTCATTGTGTTGTCCTTAACGTTGATCTCATCACTATAATTTAATCCAAAGTAACATCATCTTGTATCGGTTGCAAAAGGTTCAATAGACGTTGTCATATCATCTGTCAATAGAAGTGACAAGTTGAAATCATATATCATCTGTAAGATGAGGATATCATCTGTAGCTCTCTCAAGAAGATGTGCATGCCACTTGTCATATGGAATCCTAACAAATGTGTCACTAACTGTAGGATGTATGGGGGCATAAAGTGAGATCTGGTTCTCCCAAACTTCCTCTTGTGATTCATTTGGGTTCAATGCTTCGATTGTTATCTGGCATAGACTATATAGTCTATATTACAATTTAAAAAACATCATAGTTCAGATTAGAGTGAATACAAGACTGGATCAAACCTCAAGACAAACAATAATAATTAGATGGCATGTGTTTTAGTTGTCTTTTATCCTACTTGCATAGTGGGTATCCATATAAAAAACCGGCTAAGAAAGAGGATCCTAGTGACTGGAAGTGGCCCTTGTATTTATAATCAGTCACAAATTTTATCCAGAAAGGATGTCGAAAGAGTTCTAAGCCATGTTTGTGGTATCCTAAAAGTTTTCCCCTAAACATATTGTGCATATTAAACTATGTTTTGATTCAATCACGGGATTTGAACCTATGAGTGATGCAAGGAATGATGAACTATAATACTTTATATAAGCAAAGTGAAATTTTATTTTCTTAATACTTCTATCAACTTGATATGGGACACCTAGTTTAAAAGGGGGACTAAGCTTACTAGGGGTTTAAGACCTATGAGAGTAATTAAATTTTAAATTTAGGGAAAAGATAAATAAGATAATGATAATTAAGAATTTAAATCATTGGGAGGAAATAAAAAGAAAAACCCTAAATCCTTCTTAATCCATGAAATTCGTTTTATTCTTTGGAGTGATTCTTAATGATACAGGGAATTATTTTCACTAATTAAGTTAACTTATAATTAATATACTAATTATTAAGTTATAATGTGAGTTAACTAAATAATATCTTATAGTATATTATTGTAAGTTAATAGTATGATATTGCAATAATGAGAAGTTAACTTACTAATGTTCTAGTTATGGTGAGGATCTATTTGCATGAAGCTTTTGACAATTGATGCAATTGAATATGAATGGTTTATTTGTTGTATTTGTAAAATAGTAGAGATCTGAATGCAAACATTTCAATCCTTTTGACTAGGTCTATGAGGCAATGTTCATGTCCATTAAAAAATATTATATATATATATTATCATTTCATTTCTTATATATTTCAATACCTAATATTTTCATTATGAACTCCATAGATGATAGCCACTTACATGTGAAAGAAAATTATGTGTCAAAATTATAGAGCAAATAAAATAACATGACATTTTAATTTTAGATTGTTACTTATACCATGTATCATGATAGTTTTCAATATCATGTATAATTACTTACTATAGTTTCCAATATCATATATAATTTTCCTTTTTTATTGTCAAAGTTCTTTAGTTGTTGAGAGACTCAGCTAAAACATACCATAGTATGGAAACAAAACATTTTCATTTAACTTTAATTATAAACAAATATTTGTTGCTGGATAACAATATAATTATCATGAGATCATCAATGTTATAATATGCCAAACCTTAATAAATATGTGTTGAGAGTTATCTTTTGGCCCATTGCAATCACCTTTGTTTATAATCTATTATATTAATCATTGCAAATCATAGAAGATTTGAGGATGAGAGTGATGATGATGAACAATGATGGTGATGAGGAGGATGATGACTTTGATGATGATGATGAGGATGGGGGTGATGATTATGATGAGGATGTTGATGACCATGATGAAGCTGATGAGGATGAGGGTGATGAGGAGGAGGAGGAGGAGAAGAAGCCAGAAGTCAGCCATCTTCCAGTTTATGTTCTTCCCTTCAAACAATTTGGTTGGGGCATCAAACATAGATTTAGGTGTCTTTAGAGAGGACACCTATGGTATGAGGTGATCCTTGATTGAATCAGCAATGATCGTCTTTGCCATAAAAAAATTATTCTTGTGTAAGGCCTTAGCCTCATCTCCCTCTGGAACTGGAACCTCCTCATTGATATAGGAATCCAACTCATTTTCTTCCAAGACCAGGGAGATCCTATACTTCTAGGTTTGAAATTTATCATCTCCCTCAAGATTTTCATCAAACTTGGTATGATGAGACATATTAACTGAGAACCTCAAATTGAAATACAAAATATTTAGATCTTACCAGTTCAAGATGTCAGATCTAGATTTGGAGTTGAAATTCTGCAGTGCTGGTTGAGGAGCAGATTAGGGTTTTGCTTTTTCGGAGTTCTATACAAACAAACGCTTTGATATTGATTTCTATCTTCAATTTTGAGGAGAATATCAATCCAGGCCTGGGCTCAGTGAAAAAATCCACTTATGTGGAAAGCCCTAATTTTCGGCAGTAGTGTCGGGTCCAAAACTGAAAAAACTTAGAATTGGATTCTACTTCGATAGAAAGATGCTCCCTAAGGAGGAGAGTTATTCCAACCTTATTTTTCTGAAAAAATCTAGAGAGAGATCCACAAAGTAGGAACCCTAGTTCCCACAGCTACATAGTGTCTTCTTCTCAGGTTAGCTCTGATACCATGTTATATTTTATCATTTAAGCTAGCATTATGTTAGTATCTTTAACTGAGAGAATAACAAGTACAACAATCGAACACAAGAGACAATGAACACAGTGTTTTTCCTAGGGGAAATCATAAATGGAGAAAACCCTACAAATTCCTCAGAGATAGAATCAGCACCAAAAGTAAAACCCCAAAACAGTAAGATGATCTCCCGACAATAGTAACATCTTTCTTCCTTGCCCCAGTGTCTTCTTCTTCCTCAGCTATGCGCTACAACTGAGTGCGAGTGAGTGTGTGTTAAATAGAGAGGATAGCTCTCTATTTATACTAATTCCCGACATGACTAAACCCTACTAGGGCCGACTTCTCTAGGAGAGTCTAGTAACCCTAGTGCCCCGAAACTGTGGGGAATTTAACCCTTGATCAATAGGAGGGTTACCCACAATAACTTGACATGACTTGTTTACATTATATAACCTCCCGATAGGAACATCGGGGCATGACATGACTCAAGTACATTACAAATACATCCCGAAATAAACATCGAGTTACAATACATAAGAAATACAAGTGAATACATTCCAAAGTTACATATACATCAACAATAGTTAGTTGTGGGTATTTTTATTAATTGCATATTTACATGATGTCCAAAATTATAATGTGCCTACCTAGCACAAAACCATAGGTATCAATTTTTAATTTTCAATACATAAAATGCTAAATCCATGGTAGGGCCTTGGCCTTTAGCTCTTCACCATGATTTAATAACGATATTTACCTCATTTACAATTTAATGAAATTGGGGTCAAAACCGCGGTGTTACGGCCTCATAACTCTTTTATAAGAACCTTGTTATATTGAAGGGTGGCATATTAAGACTGTGATATAGTCTCCAAACCCTTGGGGCTAGTAAAGCTCTAGTAAACATATTAAAAACCAAAGCATGGAAACTATAAAACATCTCTTTCGGGCATGGATGAATGCAATGGATGGACTTCACCACTATCATAGGTGGCAAAACCTAACATATAAATCGAAGTGATATAAGTAACTTACAAAAAGAATGTTTAATTAACTCATGAGTAAAACTGCCTGTTAAGAGTTGTTTGAGTATTGCTAGTTAAATGAATGTACATTTTTTTTATTTACGAATTTTGCGGTGTGTCATAGAATAGTATTAAAGCATGATTACAACACTAGGATTGAACCACCTCAACACTAAAATTATTAAAGAAACCATAAAACTAATTTTACTTTATTTTTTAGTTTAATTCTCTTACAAAACAGGAAGAGAACGATAACTTTATTTTTGCAGGAAAAACATGGTAGAAGTAGGGATGTCTGCAGAAGAAGAGTCTCACCCAATAAATTCTATAAATAATGAAGAGGGTGAGTTAAGGGATGGGGAGATCTGGGTAAACCTGAATGAAATTCAAGACAATAAATATGAACTGTAAAGAATTGTTATTAGCTATGATACATAATGATGAAAAAGAGAAAAACAAGAAATTTGAACATATCATGCCAAAAACTACACCTTACAAACGTAAGGGAAGGAAACTTGAATTTTCCAGTCTTAAGGATGAAACTTCCAGTGAAGAATCAGTTAAACATCACACAGAAAAACAACAATATTCAAGCAAAAGTAGTGATGATAAAAATAATAATAAAAAGTATAAACCATATGAAGAAATATTTGGGGAGCTTAAAAATATTAAACCACCAATGTTTAATGGTGAAATTGGAAAAGGAGAAGAAGTGGAAGCCTGGTTGTTAGGGATGAAGAAATACTTCCAAATCTACAATTACTACAACGAACTGAAAGCTAAAATGGCCATATATAATCTAACTGGAAAAGCATATAAATGAAAGATATGTAACTTGGAAAACCTTTATAAATAATTTTAAAAGAAAATACATGTCAGAACAGTATTACAAAGAAAATTCTAAAGAGTTTTACGAATTAAGACTAGGAATTATGACTATGAAAGAGCTATGTAGTAAAATTTTGAGTCTGCTTTGTTACGTACCTTATATAATTGATGAAAACACAAAGATGCATAATTTTCTTAGTTTTTTTCTATCATGCTTAAAGAATGAATTGAGTATGACAGTCCGAAGACATTGGAGGAAGGAATGAGAAAGGCATATTTCTGTTATGACCAAAATAAAAATAAAAGAGAAAGTGTACCAATATGGAAGAGTAAAAGACAAGATACTTTTGATCCGAGAAAGAAAAATAATAAATTCCACAAAAAAATAGGGAATAATTATAAATGGTATGAAGGAAATAACTACAAAAAATTTAAACCACAGAATTTTGTAGTAAAAAAAGAGAACCTTCCACTACTTTTAATAAGAACATTGCATAGAGGGAACCCTTAAAATGTTGGGAATGTGGTGAGCCACATTATTTTAAAGACTTCCAAATAATAAAGAAAAACTTTAATGTTCAGTTCATTCAAGAAGCTGTTATAGTTGGAGACATGGCAAGGAGCATGCCCATAACCAGCATTGCATTGGAAAACCGGAAAGTAGACCATCAAACTTCAATGGTCGAGATTGAAGGTATCATTAAAATTCAACCTATTTCCATCTTGATTTATACAAGTGGAAGTATGAATTAGATATCACGTAGAATAGTTGAATTATGTAAATTAGTACCATAAAATTCGATAAGTCATGGCTAGTACAGTTATCCACATGTGCTAAACACAAAGTTACTAGTTATGTTAAAAACTGTGAAATATTAATGAATGATTTCATTACGCATGTGGATATGAATACTTTACCTTTAGGTTCCTATGACCTATTAATAGGAATGGATTTGATAGAAAAACAAAAAGTAAAGCTAAATTTTTTTGGCAAAACCTTTACATGCATAGATGATATCAAAAACACTAGAAAAGTAAAAGGAATTCCCACAAAAGTTACAATCAGAGAGATATCTTCTCTACAAATGAAAAGATTAGTACGTAAACAATGTAAAGTGTTTATTGTTTATGTAATGGATGATAAAGATAATGAAAATAAACTTAAAATAGAATACACACCTATCTTAAAGGATTTTGAAGACATATTTTGGGAAGAAGTCCTTGGAGTTCCTCCGAAAAAAGACATAGACTTCACAATTGATCTGATACCTGAAGCAATACCAGCATCAAAATATACTTACTGAATGAAAATAATAGAGCTTACAAAACTCAAATCACAATTACAAGAATTGATTGACAAAAAGTATATTCAACCTAGTGTTTCCCCTTGGGGAGCACTAGTATTATTTGTAAAGAAGAAAGATGGAACCTTAAGATTGTGCATAGACTATCGACAACTAAATCAAAAGAAAATTAAAAATTGATACCCACTACCCCAGATAGACAATCTATTCGATCAATTATGAGGGGAAACATTTTTCTCTAAAATATACTTAAGGTCAGGATACCATCAGGTGCAGATTGAAGACAAGGACATCTTTAAAACCGCGTTTAGCATCCGATATGGTCACTACAATGTTGTCATAATTCCTTTTGGGTTGACAAATGCACCTGAAACATCCATGTGATTAATGAATAGTATTCTAAGTAATTATTTGGATAAGTTTGTATTTGTGTTCATAGATGACACGCTGATTTAGTCAAAGAATAAACAAGAACATGAAGAACATTTATAGATAATTCTACGAGTACTAAGAGAACAACAGTTGTATGCTAAGTTTAGTAAATGTGATTTATTTAAATATGGGATTCAATAACTAGCACACATGGTGTCCAAGTATGGAATTTGCGTCAAACCCAAAAAAATTAAGGCTACCATTGATTGGATAGCTCCTAAAAATGTAGCCGACATAAGATCATTCATGGGGATTACTATTTATTATTGAAAATTTGTCGAAGGATTCTCTAAGATAGCCTACCAGATAAATTCATTGCAGAAGAAAGGTAAAATTTTTGACTAGACTGAAAAGTGTGTGGAAATATTTAATAAATTAAAACATATGTTAAGTACCGCTCCTGTCCTAAAGATTGTTGATCTTTTTAAGGATCTCGTCATATGTACGGAAGCTTTTAAAGAAGGATTAGGTGGGGTATTAATACAAGAAATTCACGTTGTGGCTTATGAATCTAGAAAATTAAAGGAACATGAAAAGAATTATCCTACACATCACTTAGAACTTGCTGCAATAATTCACACATCAAAAATATGGCGACATTACCTCATTGGAAGGAAATTTCTGCTTATGTCAGATAACATAAGTTTAAAATATCTATTTGACCAGCAAAGTTTAAATGCTAGACAAGAAATATGGTTTTCTTTCTTAAGTAAATATGATTTCGAAATAAAACACATAAAAAGAAGAGAAAAAAAATTTACAGACGCTTTGAGTCGTCATGCAAATTTACTATTTGCAAGCAGCAGTTATGAATCAGATATGGAAAATCGAATCTTAAGTGCAGAAAATTTGGTAAGGAATACCAAATTTTAAAAGAAAAGACTGTTGAAAATGAAAAGAATCAAATAAAAACTAATTTCATCATAAATACAAGGGTATCTTTGCTGCATAAAAACAGGTTGTGCATACCAATTATAGCAGAAATCAAATTAATAGTCATGAATAAGTTACATAAACGACCTTATTCAAGACATCCTAGATATCAGAAGATGATCGCCGTGATCAGAAAATATTTCTTTTGGCCTAACATGGAGAAAGAGGTAACAAAGTACTTAGCTCACTGCATAGAATATCAGCAAGTCAAGGCAGAACACCAACATCCAGCAGGGTTGTTGCAACCACTACCCATTCTGGAATGGATGTGGGAAATCATTAGTATGGATTTTATAATAGCTCTACCTAAAAAGTTTATACAACATGATTCAATCATGGTTGTAGTCTACAAGTTAAGTAAAGAAACTAATTTCATTCCTGTAAAATATACCTATCGGGCTATTAAGATTGTAGATATTTTTATGAAATAGATTTTTAGGTTACATGGTGTACCAAAGGTAATAGTCTCAGATAGAGACACAAAATTTACGTGAAATTTCTGGAAATATTTGTTTAAAGGGTTAGTTACACAGTTGAACTTCAGTACTCGGTATCATTTGCAAAGAGATGGGAATACTGAAAGGGTAATCCAATTCCTAGAATACATGTTAAGAATGTATGTAATGGAAAAACCAGGTAAGTGGGAAGACAACCTACACTTAGCAGGTATGAGTCCTTTTGAAATTCTGTATGGATGCAAATGTAATACTCCAATTTCATGGAGAAATCTAGTTGATAGGTTAATGTTAGGACATGATTTATTAAAAGATATGGAACTAACCATGAAACAGGTTCAACAAAACTTGAAGGCTTCCCAAGACAGGTAGAAATGTTAGGTTGGATTAAAAAGAACTCCTATCCTAGTTCCAAGTGGGTGAACATGTGTACATAAAGGTAAATCCTAAGAAAATCTCTTTGAGATTGGGCAATTATTCAAAGTTGGAATCCAGGTATTGTGTTACATTTGAAAATTTGGCTAAAGTAGGGTTGGCTACATACCAGTTATCCCTACCACCCACTATTGAAGTGCATATTTTCTTTCACATTTCTATTTTAAAAAGATATGTTCATGATGCTACTAATGTGATCGATTGGAATGTTATCCAGGTGGAACCCAAAGGATATTTTTAGGTGGAATCAGAGCGTATTCTCGACAAGAGAGAACTTTTACTCCAGAACCGTACCATTGGATAAGTCAAGGTGCAATGGAAGCACCTTTGTCCAGAAGAATCTACATGGGAAGAAAGTGTTATGTGGGAGGCATATCCAATCCTATTCTGAGATGAGAAAATGGAAGAATAAAGCATAAATTTATTAACATCAAGGATTGCGTTATACTCTAAGGGGAGGTGTCTGTAATGCACTTAAAATCAATAATTTATTATTAATTTCTGCTGAAATATTTTATTTATTATTTTAAATATTTTTTACATGAAGTAAAAAAAACAATTGTAATGAATTATTCTTTATTAATAAAAGATACTAAAAGGGACAGAAGTAGAATAATTATTGAAGAGTGTTTGCTAGCCCATAAGAGGAAAATAAAAGTGGCTAAAGCTACTTAGTGAGAACTCAAGGTGCAGGAGGCATCTTCCCCAAAATCAAGTCAAAACTCATAGTTGAGAGCTAAAGAGCAGAAGGCTCATAAATGACCAAGTCCTAGGAAAAATACTATATAATAGTACATCCATTAGCAAGCAGAAGGCTAGCATTTGGCCGAGATCGAAGCTAATGATGCAAGAGATGGCGTATTAAGTGGATTTTTCTCTTGTGGTTCACCGAACAGGATCGAGGGTTCTGGAGCAAGTAAATTGGCTTCTCTGGGAGTTGGTTGGGAGGAACAACTATTTCCATTTATTTTTTCCCAACAGTGGTGCTAGGTTATTACTCTATGTTTTAATTACAATAGGTTTTTTATTGTAGATCTAGATGTGCTACTATATTCACTGAGTAGAAATGTTTTACTTAATCTTATTGCACATTTGTCTAACCTATATCGATTTGATTTTGTTTATGTAAATCCTAAATCTATTTATGTTTTGTTTATGTCTACGAATGATAAATTTTATTTAGGAAAGTTTACTAGATCGAAAATCCATACCCGAGTTATGGATTTCTCAATGATTTATATGATGTAGAATCGAATTATTTCCTTAAATGATTATATATCAATGAAATATATATGTTCTTTCTCATGTTGTAGACCTAGTTAATTTTCGATTACAGTAGTTTAACTTAATATGTTTAAATAATAAATGATTTACAGTCATATTGAAATCAAGGACAACTAACTAAATAAACTAGGAGTACATGATTTATAAACTATCAAGACAGATATACAAATATTTATGAGTTATAATATAGTTACTACTAATCCAAGAATCACAATCATCGACATTCATAGAATTATTTATATACATAATAGATATTAAACAAACAATCACCTACAAGATAATTATTACTAACATATAATTTATCCAACAAAATCCTTTAAGGATCTAATGCTAACAGTCAATAACCATATTCAAGGGAATCAATTAAATCTGCATTACAAGTGTAAACAAATCCAAAAAGAAAGTATTCATTTTCCAAAAACATGTAGTAAGACCATCTGTTGTAAAGGAAAGTGTCCTATGGCTAGGGTTTAAGAGGCCATCAATGTACTGGGGTTGAAAGAGAGATGCACAATGTTCAGCAAGCATATAACAACAAGTTTCAGAGATGAGAAAGATCCACACCTGACTAACTGAAGGCTGGTCCAAGCTTTCTCTTCAATCCTCTTCTTGCTCCTCTCGCTCCAAGAGACCTGCAAAACAAGTTATACCTTCCTCAAACCATTATGACCACATATAAGACAATGATAATCAAATAAATATGAAACAAATGATCTGAATAACATCATCATATGATCAGAAACAGAGATTCAATCACACATTGAACAATGATTTGGGAAGAAGAAGGACATCACATCTTTATTAATCTTGAAAACGAGTACAAGTATACCTTCTCTTCAAGTTTGGAACCTCACGAAACCTTGATCTGGATCTGCTGTTTCTCTTCTCCAAAGAACTCAGCCTCCAAGCTCTGCAACACAAGGGGAAGACCTCCAAGGAAAAGGTGTCGGCAAAGAGAGTCCCGATTCCTCCAGCATAACAATGCAGAAATTCCAAGTCCCCTTTCATGGACCTCCCTACCTCTATTTATATGATGAAAAAGAGTTAGGGGCAAAGCCAAAGTGGTTACAACTGAAGGAGTCAGTTGTATAACTACCCAAACTAACTCAAAAGGCGTGTTTTTATGTTTTAATGTTGAGAAACAAATGCGCGACTATGAAGGAGAGCAACCCACGCATGATACGCAATTTTACACAAGAGAAACCTGCGAATATATGCATGCGCGACTTGCAAAACACAAGAGTCGCAAGTGATGCGTGGGTTGCACATAAGGAGAGTCGTGTATACACAAAAAATGCATTTTTAAGGTATTTCTGGGAATTTTCAGACTTTGGTGTCTTCTGGAAAGTTTTAGCTAACTAAAATACCTTTCCAACGGTGCAAAATTGAGGTCAAATGGAGTTATAGAACTCAATATATGGGTCCTCCAAGACAGGTGTTTTTTCAGTGACTTTCATGAAGTGCCGACATGCAACGAAATCATGGGAAAGTGGTGACAGGCAGAGATGTGTCATTTTGGGCTATAACAGATGCCCCCTAATGTGTGAGGTTAGAGGGGAAGACGATAGCTGAAATACATTATAAAGGAAAAAGCTGAGTATGGAGAGAGCAGAGAATCCAAGATCGAAAGGCTCGAGTGAAGGTACCTGTAAGAGAGATAAATGTCAGAAAAACTGATCTCTAGAACATACACGTCCATATACAAAACATCTCCTGAAAGATACAGGTGGATCCAACATATGTATAACTGATGAAACTATCATGGTCGCTCAATATGCAAAAAGGCGCCATATCAAATCGAAAGGAGCCATGGCCACAAATGAACAAGGTGGATCCATGCTCAACAATCGATCATAGCCACAAAAATACAAGGTGGATCTATGTCTCAACAAAATGTCATATAAAGTATAACAAGGTCTTGTGCAACTTGGGAAATAGCAAAATGATGATGCTACTGTTAGCCCTAAGGTCTTCAATCCAAACCGCCCAAAAAAGGTACGAATCCTAACCATGTGAATAAAAGAGCTGAAGTCGAACATGGAGGAAACCATTTGATTACCGGTCAATGATGAAAACCATTAACAAACGCGAGGGAAACCACCATTAATGAAAATGGTTCCCAAGGTACCTAGTACATTCTAACAAGTGTGATTACAAGGACTTGAAGTCGAACACTTGAAGAATCTATCGAGTAGGAGACATTAAGGTATTCCCAACTACCCAATAGCGAGGGAAATTGCCATTGAGGACAACAATTCCCAAGGTACTGTCATAAAACTCTAAATCTCGTCCCCAGAGCAAGATGTGTTGCAGTCGATAGGAAGAGATCCGTTGGAAGGAATGCATTAAGGCATCCTTCATCATCCAACACGAGGTAGCTCAAAAACTAATTGGATCTGGAATTGGTACTGAATTTCACAAAAAGGACCGCTGAGGACATGATGTAATGAACTGATACCAGGGAATGGCTGACACAAAAGGTCAAGGCAACTGCAGAATGGCCGACAAAGGTTCAATCCTTGAACAGTGAGCATGACACAAAAGTGACTTAGGAAGCTTTTGACACAAAATAAGACTAACGAAACAAATCTACAATGTAGGAGACATTGACAGATTCCCCATATAATTGGAAAAGAGACCAACTGGAGGAGTAAGAAAACTCTGAATCAGGATAAGGTCAAAAGACTAGGACCCAACTGTTGATAGACTCAAAACTGGTGCTTTGTTCAAGGAAACGAGACTTGCTGCCATGATGTAAAAAGACATGGAAATAAACCTTCCCCTTCCCCTCTTTCTTGTAAAGGTTTAACGAGTCCAAGAAAGCAAACTCGGGACCATGTTCATTTTTTGACAAGCTCGAAGAAAGACAGAAGAATGCTTGATAAAGCACTGATTCGTGGATTTTACGAGCCCGAACTAGTACATGCTCGACGGTGTTTTCATAGTTTAGAGAGTCTGAAAACTCCAAAGAAGACTCCAGGGGGGTCCTTTTTCGTACAAATTAGTCTCCTGAGGCCGAAAAAGTATAAAACAAACAACAAAAGAACTCTCTTAACTTCCGAATA
>LPNX010192810.1:2905-30067 GCA_001517045.1 Pseudotsuga menziesii | reverse complement strand
TTTACAATCCTTATGAAGCGTCGGCCACCATAATCCAGACTGTTGAATTTTCTTAGCAGTTGTGTCGACCTGAAAGTGTCCTCCTGCTGGTCCGTAGTGTGCTTCGTACATGATTTCCTCTCGTTCATGGGCAAGTACACATATTCTAAGAACATCGTC
Organism: Pseudotsuga menziesii; assembly: GCA_001517045.1. Classification (NCBI taxonomy): domain Eukaryota; kingdom Viridiplantae; phylum Streptophyta; class Pinopsida; order Pinales; family Pinaceae; genus Pseudotsuga; species Pseudotsuga menziesii. The sequence goes on along the minus strand of LPNX010192810.1, from coordinate 29,908 downwards.
TAACCCCATTTTGTATAGAAATCCATTGATGAGGCTGTAGGGGGCAGCCTTCATAGCTAGGATTTGCTTCTCTTTAGTGTTCAGACCGTCTCGTGCCTGACCTGTTTCTAGGAACTGAGCAATTTCCTCCAGTTCTTCTGGTACTGCTTTGATAGGAAATAGATGTGCATCTGGTAGGTCGTCGTCGATTCCAGTCGGTTCCTCTCCTGTGTCGATTCGGGATAGGTGGTCGGGTCTGACGTTTAGTTTCCCTGGTCGGACAACTACTTCAAATTCAAATTCTTGGAACAGTAAGAGCCATCAACAGATTCTACCATGGTGAAGGGGTTTGTTTACGAGGTACTTCAAAGCTTGATGGTCGGTGTAAAATATGAAGGGGTTAGCTAATAGGTAGTGTCGATATTTCTGAAGTGCAAAGACCATTCCTAGGGCTTCCCGTTCGGCGGTCGAATAGTTCCTTTCAGCCTTATTTAGTTTCCAACTGCTGTAAACTATAGGGTAGTCCATTACATCGTCTCCTGGTTGAGTCAGGATAGCTCCAATTGCTATTCCTGATGCATCGATATGCACATGGAATTTGATCGACCAATTTGGAAATTTAAGTATGGGGGCTTCGACAGTGTTCGCTTCAGTTTGTCGAAGGAGATTTGGCATTCTTCCGTCCATTTAAACTCTATATCATCCTTGAGTAGTTCTTCGAGGGGGTAGGTCATGTCTGAGTAATGTCGGATAAACTTCCTATAGTACCCTGTATGTCCTAATAACACCCGAACCTGTTTAGGGTTTATTGGAGGCTTCAAGTCAAGGATAATTTTAATTTTGGCAAAGTCAACCTTAATACCATATTTACAAACAACATGTCCTAGTAGTATCCCTATGGGGGTCATAAAGATGCATTTCTTAATGTTGAGGGAGATTTGAATCTGCCGACATCTTTCCAACATAAGTCGGAGCCATGTGCAGTGATCTTTTAAGGTGGAATATATGGTCCAGTCGTCGAAGTAGACTGCCATAGTTTTAAAGATGTACTCTTGAAAAGTTTTTACAACAATTCTGGAAAAGACTACAGGTGCATTCTTTAGTCCAAAAGGCATAACCCTATAAGCAAAAGAGCCAAATTCACAAACAAATGTGGTTTTCTTCTGATCTTCCTTTGCTATAGGAACTTGATTGTATCCTGAAAATCCATCTATGAATGAGTAGCATTCATGGCCTGCCACTTCATTCAAGATTTCATCAGCATAAGGTGTGGGAAAGGGATCTGTCAGTGTGACTTTATTAAGTTCCCTAAAGTCGACACAGATTCTCAGTCTGGTCGGGTCGTGTTTCTTAGGCTGGACGACCATGGGACTTGCCCATTTCGACTGGTCGATGGGGTAAATAATCCCTGCTTCCAACATGTTGTCGATCTCCTTTTTAACTATTTCCTTATATTTATGAGCTAGTTTATAGGGTCATTTCTTAACAGGTCGGACATCAGGTTTAGTGTTGATTTTCATCTCTCACATTTCTTGAACTAATCCTTTCAAATCTTTATAATCCCTTGCAAAGACATCTTGGAATTCTCTAAGTAAAGTTACTATTTCAGCAGTTTGTTGCTCACTCCAATAATCACCAATCTTAGCTAGTTTTGGTCGGTCGTCATTTGAGATGTCAACCTCTTTGGTTTTTACTTTGGCATCTAACCATTCTGGGGCTTTAGCTTCATTGATCGGGCGACTTCCTTCCTGGAACTGTGAAAATGTAGCAGGGAAGTCGGCTGCAGTAATTCGGTCGAGGTCAGGTTTTTCGGTAGTCGCGACCCTAAGCATAGAGTGGATCGGTTTTGTTGTTTCAGCATGGTTGGATTTCCATCTGAAGCTTTTACCTTCGGTGTGTTCATTCTCCAATTGTAATCGGGTCGACTCAACTTTTGATCCTATGTGGAGATTATTACAGTGCTTGACCTGTCGAGGGTCTTTGTTAGGGAATGTTTCAGTTGGTTGAATGAACTGTTTAATTTGTTGTGCTGGCTCGACTAATTGTTGATCTTCAGGGATAAAGTTGAAGGTTTGGATGAAATTTTCTTTGAGGTCATTCTAGAAAAAGGTTTCACCTTTTGCTTCCTCCATTTTATACCATTTGCTAGGTAAGTCGTCTAGGGTTGAGGGAAACAAGTGTGGCCAAGCTCTCTCATCCTTATGTCCTAGGATTCTCCATTCTTTTTCACAAGTTTGGATGTGTTCTTCTGGGTTCTGTCCTTGACTAAAGATGGGGATCTGTGCTTGTGGGGTGATCTTCTTGCCACCAAACCTTTCAACAAAATAAGTTGCAGCACTAGTCCAGGTCTGAAGTTTTGTCTGATGGGTATCCCACCATCTAGCTGCTTGACCGGTGAAGGTTTCTACTAAGCTCTGTAGTCGGCCATGTTCTCCAAAGTTCTTAGACACTTGTTCGACATGAATGACTGGGGATTCCCTCTCCTTATACCTTGTTTGTGTCCTGGTAGTTTCGTTGGTCGATTGTAAGGTAGGGTGTTCTTTTATTTTTCTCTCAAAAATTTTGGGGATAATTGAGACTAGAAAGCACTGTCGGGTGGGTTTTTTCTGTACTTTTTGGATAGTCCAGCACCCTCTTGCTTGTGTTTCATAGTTTTCCATTTCCCAGTCATATAGTTCAGCATCTGAATTATAACCAACTGAGTCAGGATTACCTAAGTAAAGCTCCCCTTGGGCGTTTGGTTCTGTGTAGTCAGTATTGTTTTGGATCTGATAAAGTTGTCGGATATGAACTTCCTCATCAATTGGTTCAACCCAGGGTTGGCCTTGGGAGGGGTTAATAGGTACTATGACCTTTTGACCATTTCATTTGAGTTTAATACGTTCTTTATCCAGAGAGATAGAGGCTTTCATCTTTCTACCCCAAGGTCGACCTACAAGGGCTGGGAAGGAGCTAGATCCTTCCTTTGGGTCAATAATTTCGAAATCAACCTTAGTCGATATGCCTTTAATGGTTGTGTCTACATTTTTCCAAACCCCAATGGGTTCAATAAGGCCCTGGTCGGCTAGTTTCAGATAAATTCCTGACTCATAGAAGCGAGGTCGTCCCATCCTTTCCCATGTATCCCAGGTCATGATATTTACCTGAGACCCAAAATCAAGCACCACTTGTCAGACATGGAAACCTTCAATTTCCAGGTCGACAAGAGGGTCGACATCGTTTTTGTCTTTTTGATTTAGGCTACAGATGTTCTTAGTTTGTTTCTCAGGGTTAGTGCTTTTGATTTGATGCAATAAATCAATGAACTGACCGACAGATTTATCTGTTTGAATGAGATGGGTTAAGTGCTGGGTCGAGTCGTGTCGACTATGACTAATGTCTTCGTGCTGTGCAAGGTTTGTAAATATGTTTGTGGCTTCCTGATATGTGTGTTGTTCCTTGCAAGGGTCAGGGTAGGTATTTGTGTGTGTGATCTTACTAATCTGAGGATTATCAGGCCCGGTTTTAGTGCCTTCTCGAGTGACGATGTGCAAATTCTTAGTAGTTATGACATCATTCTTCTGGACACAAGACAAGACATTAACATTCTTTTTATTACTAATTTTTTCCAACATTGTAGGGCAATCCTCCAAGGAGTGATCGCCTACACCACAATGTGTACAAAATTTAAGATCAGTCATGTCCTTGTATGGACAGTCTGCGCATTTGTTCCCTTCTTTGTAACAAATAAAGCATTGAGTAGGGTGACGACTTCGTATTTCTCGATTCCCAACGAATCGACCTGTTCTTCCAAACCCTGGTCGTCGATTGTCATTTCGACGGTCGTAGCGTCGGCCATCATTTCGTTGCCCATTCTGGTTATTATTATTGTTCTGCTCTGTGTTCTGTGCTACAACATTAGTCTGGTAGACGGCCTGGTAGTTTTGTATATTTTTGAGGTTAAGATGGCAGTCGGCCGTGTTGTGATTTGTTGTTTCGCGTATAGCACACCAGGAAGCTTTTCCATTCTTCATATTGTAAGGACAGTCGGCGGTGGAATGGTCTCCTCGTTCCTGGAAGATGTCGCAAAGCGCCTTTGTCTGTACAGAACGGACATCTTGTCGACTGAATTGCTGTCGACAGTTATCTTTTGTATGTCCGGCTGATGAACAGTTAGTACACCAGATGTCTTGGTTCTTAAGTGTGAGCTCTTTTAGGGACTTCTGCATATTTTCCAGCTGTTCTTCCAAGCGGTGGTTAGTCAGGCAGGCAGGTATGTCTTCATCCATCTCGACCTGCAATGCTTTTGTCAACGCATCTTCGTACGACTTGAAGGTCTCCAGACTGATATGTCGGCGAATTTTCTGTGAAAGTCCTGCAAGGAACCATTGAATGAGTAATTGTTCGTCGATGACGTAGTCCAACTGACTCAATAGATCCTTCCATCGTTTATCGTAATCGTGGACTGTTTCTCCTGGCTTCTGTTGGGTCGTCTTTAGCTTCTTGGCTGCCAGGTGTTTAGCGTCTGGAGTCTTGAAAAATGATAGGAATTGTGCCTTTATCTCTGATTTTGTTGCTCTAGGTTGCCTTTCGGTAAATGTCATATACCATGTGAGAGCTCTTTTCCGAAGGGCTCCTGCGAACTGGGCTATCTGTCGGTCTTCTTCTGTTACTTTGTTAGCCTCCCATATCGACTCGCAGACAAACCAGTGTCGTCTGGGGTCTTCGTCACCCTCATAAAGGGGAATCTGGGTAGATCCGTGACCCATGTCGGAGTCACTGTCACTACTCTCTGATGATGTCGGAGGTGGAGGTGGAGGAGGTGGTGTTGTAAGGGGTGGGGTTGTTGAGTCAGTCGAATCTGTCGGGGTGATGATGGGGTTTTGGTCGACGGAACTTGTGCTTCCGTCGGTTGTCGACTCTTTCTCGTCGAATAGCGAATTGTTGATAATTTGTCTTCTTAATGACCCACTGTCACTTTGTGTGCTCAGTTCTGACTCGTGTGTATCTTCTGAAGTTGTGTGTGGCAGGGGGGGTGCTCCTTCATGTGTCGGCAGGAGCAAGTGGATACTTCGAAAGGAAGGTGCCGTTTGAAAGGTCACCCAGTTACCTTCGATCGGTCGACGTATGACGAGATGTCGACCCGGGTATGGTTCATCGCCTAGTCGGCTCCAGAGTGTAATGTCGCCAGCTCTTAGTCAAAGGTCATCTTCAATAATAGTTTGTATTCTGGTACGCGGACTTACTGTGGAAAGGGTTACTCCTTCATCGAGAACAATTAGTTGGCGAGCTTCTGGCTGCTCTATCCACATTTCATCATCTTCAGGGGATGCCTCCTCTTCTTCGCCTTCTCTGCGTCGGTCATGACCTGACTCTAGCGGAACTTCATCATGGTCGGTCTCCCTAGGGTTTTGCTACAGCTCGGCGGCCCTTTCTCGTCTAGCTTCCCTTTTCTTCTGTCTTTCATCCCTTTCGATTCTCTTAATGTCCAACATACTGTAGTACAATACTATGCCTTCAGTTCCTCTTCGGTCGATTATGCATTACTGGGAACTACGACTCTGGTTGACTAGGATCCACTATGCTCGATGTCCGACACACGACCAGCTACCCCCCCATGGCCTACCCGACGCTTTTTAGAAAGCTCGGATGGTGTCTACTTACTCAGGAAGTATTCCCACTCCCTTTCAGCAATGAATTTTTCCCACTGCTTCTGTTTCTCCGCCCAGTTAGTGTTGGAGGGTGGTTCACGTAATAGAGGTCGAGGTTCAACAATGTGCCCTGCTCCTTTCTCTATTAGAAACTTGAATAGTAAATCCGGTAAGGAACACAAGAATTGATCAGTAAATTCTGTGAAAAACTTCTGTCGGACGGTTTCCACAGAAGTCCTGTCTTCGACTGCTTGTTCCTCACAGAAGTCGTCGGCTATCTTTTCGAACCACTCCGAGAGATTCGTACGTCCTCCTCGGATCAGTTTCTGGAGTAACTGTGCTTCTTTAGTCTTGTCCAGTTTTCTCATCCAAAATCTGCTTCAGAAGATGTGGCACGGATTCGACAAACTTTTCGTGAGTCTCAGTGAAAAATATGGCTTTGGCTTCTGCGATTGTCAATCTGTTCCTTCTCGCGTAATTTTGTAGATAGTTAGCAATTTTTCGCTCCCACCAGTCCTTGATCTCCTACTCTGGTATCATATGTGAGCATATATTCCAGTTATGTACTACCGGAAACGGAACCAATGTTGTAATCTCTCAGATCACATAAGGTTACCAATAATACATACAAAAATATACAGAATATACACAGATGCAAGAGACAAGAACAGATAGGATAAACAGATTATATTATTCTCAATAGATCATACAAAGCCAAGAACTGAACTTCATTCTTGTGTGGCTCAACATCCTAATGCATACAGGTTACAAACAGTTACAATCATAACTACCTGTCGGTTCACCGAACCAACACGACTATTAGTTAACAGACTAACCACTGTGTTTACTCAGCCGACCGACGTAGTCGGTCTCTCGACTTAGTCGGTTGATCGACTAAGTCGGTCTTCGTTCAAGTCAAATTATGTCGACTTGCTCCTTCTACAGGGATCTCCACCCCCCTCACCCGTATAATCAATTCACTCTGATTATGTGCTTGCTAAATCATAGAGTTATGTGATGTTCTTGAATTAGTGACTTAAGTATCCATTGACAACAATAAGAGATAATCTCATATAAAGACAGATAATAGTGCAAGTGATGTATGCCTAAATATTCATTTGTTTTATTAACGAGCTTCAAGATTCTAGTTAGCATAATGTAAAAGGACAGGCTTTAAGAAGCTAGAGAACTAATTTTTCAAATTCAGCAAATTTATCTAGGGAATTTCTGTCCAAGTGTGGGGTAGTCGGTGCAACATGGGTTTAGTTCAATCAACCATTTCCTTTAATGGACCTTCATTCTCATCAATTGGAGTATTTTATGAAGGCATATTCTTACTTGGAAAGAGCATCTTTTGGTGTCAATCTATTCATAGAAACTTATTTTGTTGACGTACATGGTGAGACTTATAAGTAAGAGCCTTCCTTTTTTGATTTTATGAATTTATTATAGTCTTCCTTATTCTTCTTTTTTATTATTAAGAGACTTGTTCTCATATATTCTCTACATCTTTTGATGTGAAACTTTGCTCTTTACAATACCATTGCTTCCTCTATGGCTATCTCTTCTTTTGGGATTCATCTTGTGCGTGGAACACTAACTCTCATCCTCATCAAGGATGTTGGATTCCCAACTAACAAAGTAGTTTATGGTCAAAATATTAGGGCCACTGATTTGGATGCATCATTGACTATTTTGGAAATCCTTGAGATCATAGTTGGAAAAAGGTATATATGAATTCATTTCCCTTTTATTAGGATTCACAGTTAATGCTTCCTTCAAATGATATTGTTATATTTTAAATATAATTGTTAGTCTTCTTGTAGATAAAATAGTTCTCTACTTCCTTCTCCCTCATGCACATGGCCATTAGTTTGGAAAATGAAACAACTATTGACAGGGATGTCAATCATTGGTTAGCTCTTGCTACATAAATTTTTATTTGAGTTGATTTCTTTTGTGAAAACATTGTTTAATAAAAATGATTAGGTATTGGCTTGTTTATTGTAATTGGAATTTGGAGTAGAGTCTTTATCTTGAATATACTTGTAGCATGTTGAGATTATATGCACTTGAATTTTTGTGTCTTTTGTTCTCTCATTTTCCTTCATATGATACTCTGTAGACTGTTTGAAGAGGCATATCATTTGTCGATGTAGGTGTTTCCACCAATGCAGTTGTACAAATTCAAGGAGGGATTCTCCAAGAGTGACAAATAAGGAAGTTTAAAAAGTTGTAAGAAATCTAAGCTACTTCATGATGTTGGATCAAAAAGGACAATTTTTTATAATGAAATGCACAAAATAATACATGCTATATTATTACAGAAAAACCATTTTTTTTTATTAATGTTGGAGCAATAACTTTTCAAAGTTACTTTTTTATTTGATAGAGAAATATACATTATCTACTATTGGGTTGGCATTTTTAATGTTGTAATTTATTATATTGCTTGCTTTAGTTTTGCATGAAACTTGGTACTTCTACTTGTCTTTATTTTTCAAATAGGATTAGTCATGGCACTACCCATTATTATTATATCTTCTTGATGGTTTTACTATCCACTGTGGAATTCCATTGACCTACTTTGGTCACTCATGGACATCAATAAAATTATCGAATATTTCCTGATCAATTTTACCTAGTATAATTATAGTACTTTGTATTCCATTAATAAATAAAATCTTCAATTGTATCACTATGCACATCTCATTCATTGTTTACAGTCAATGCATTAGAGAAAACATCATAAGAAGAGAATTATTGGGAATACTTTTTGTTCATCAATTAAAATGATACATTTCATTCCATACGTTTCACAATTAGGGGTTTAATTTTAAAGAATGGAATATATTTTACTCTGAAAACAAGGAGAAAAAATAGGAAATTACTTTCATTCATAAATATCCATGAAGTTTTATGGTGATTGTATCGAATTTAGCCCTTTTTCTATAGTATAACATGTTTCTATGATCTTATAAATCAAGTGGAGGAGGTCAATTTTTAAATGCTATATTGATTGACGAAGGTCATTTTGTAAGATATTGGTGGATTGCATACCCAACAACTAGTTCCTATTAAATCCCTTGGGAGGATTAGTCATCCTCCTAGTGCTTGCTACATGCCTTGAGGGATTGTATAACCAACCCACAAGAGGCTTAGTCGGTAATTGGGAGCCTCCAACATTGAATCTAATTTTTGTACTATGTACATTGGATCTATTGGCATACAAGAAGTGATCTACCATCTCTTCATTAAACCATTATATTCCACAAATTATAATGAGATGTGGTTGATTAATTGCATTGTTGATGAAGTAATGTGCATCCACAATATACATCAAAAGAAGAAAGGTGCATTGTAGGATGAAAGTTTTGTCATAAGAGGGGTATCATGTCAATATACAAGGTAGATATATAAAGGGGTATAAAAAATGAAAATGAAAAAATGGATACATACAATATATAGTGAAAATAGGGTTTTTTTTATTTGGGAAGGCATATTTGGAGGGGGTTAAAAAATGATTTTGGGAGGACATTTGCAATATTTACTGAAATTAAAGGTATTATTTCATATGCCACAAAGGAACGTTCTATGCTAGAGATTCACTGAGTCAAGCCATGGTGGAATGAACTGTAGAATACCATAAGGTGCAGTTGACCATAAGGAGTAGTTGTTCCACACTCTTGATATACAACAACATAAAAATGATCATATATATTTGTTTCTTTATCCTTATCCTTTGGACGAATTTGCAATATCTACCACAACAATTCTTAGATAAAAAATTATATGCTATGAGTAAGAATATTTTCGTACAATGGATAAAAGAGAATGGAACTGTTGTAAATTGGGTTTAGTTCTCTGCGTGAGTTTCATGACATGGACTAATCGCATCCCAAGATCTTAACTCTGGCAATTTTGGCATAGATTAATATTTTTAGTTATTGGTATAACGACAATATTGATACCAACAAATGGTATCATAGAAACTAGTGAAGGGCTTGAAACCAACTCGGCTCACATTGGAGGGGATATTGTTAGACATTGGGTTCAACGCTCCCCATGAGTTGCTTGACATGGAATAATTGCCTCTTGATATCCTAACTCTAGATATTGTGGCGTACATTAATACCTATGGGTTTTTGCATAACAACAATCATGAGTGCAACAAGAAATTCCATTGCATTCGAGAAAAGAAGTGTAGAAATTCAGGCCTGCAGTAGATTAATTTCACTCACAGCAATTAACAATTGATCATGCAAATTATCAACAATGGAGACTGAATATGGAGCTGTAACACAAAATTATATTAACTGAGTGTACAATAGCCAACCCTGTAATAACATAGGCTGCTGAATATATATAATACATGAGCAAATCGAATGCATGAGGAAGCATCCAAATCTAGCATAAAGCAGGCTTACCCAAAATAGGCGAATCCCCCATAGGTGTAAAAAGCTGATCCCAAATCTATCAAGGACCCCACAAATTAGCAAGGGCGCATGGGCAAGCTAAAGAGTGGTCAAATGGCAGCTCATACATGCAAAAGCATGGAGGAATGAGTGGAGGAGGAAGAGGCAACAAAGCTGATTCACCTCACCTAGTCTTGCTTTCCTATGTGCCTTAAAACACTGAAAAAGCAGGGAATAAAGCAGAAAAAGCAGATGGGCGCCTAGGAGGCCAGGAATAAAGCAGATTTGATTCCTAAAGCTCTCAAGGGTGCTACATGAGTCAAATATGGCAAGTTTGACCTCTATGGATAGGCAATTAGCAACTTGCACATGGTGGGACTCATGTACTAGGCAAATAAGACAAAATAAATGAAATAATGTCTAAGTGGGTAAATACTATGGGTTGATTATTCTAACAAGAAGAAACCATTCAGAGATAAAATTCTATGGATTGTTTGACTAATGGTAATTCCACTTGAGAGTACGCCCTCTCCACATTCCATAGATTGAATGATCATTACAATACATGAATGATGATGTCCATCAGGAACCCATGTCTGGGCTACAAATAATGAGGCAAGCATCATTCATTACAACTCAATGAAACTTTAGATAAATATATATTGCTTAAATTTTGATTAAATAATAAAATTTATTACTATAGAAAACAATATGTTTCAAAACAATTTTCCTACACTTAAGGAAAGATTCGTGCAATTTACCAATTACTATATATCCCCTTACACAAATATAATAATTTAAAATATATATAGGTTACTTTTTTTATAATAATACCTAATTTACCTTAAATTAAGTGATAAATCATTTAATATGTGTTTTTTAATTTTATAAAATGCATGTTTGATTTTAATAGTTATATAATATCATGTTGTGATTGTAATATCCCGAATTTTGACCTTAACTATAATGGGAATGAGTCCCATTGAATATGAGTTATTTTGATGTTTATGTTTGTATATTGGGCATTTTCCCCACTGCACATGAGTAATGTATATTTTCTAGATAGATTGGGAGTTGGCCAATGCATATATCTGATTATCTTGTATATGATTGTATATGTTGGGAGTGGACACCTGATGGACAAGGACAATTGTTGTGGTATGAAGTACTAGATTTATTATTATGTGACTATGCATATACATATACTGAGATGATTATTGTGATGAATTGTGCAAAAGAGTGATTTCATGATTGAGTTCTATAATGTGTTTGGCGTGAACCCTGAAGCACATAAGTGACAATATTTTCTATTGAGCATAATCTATGGAACACATGATTTATGAGACCTTGTGTTGAGAATAATCCTTAGAGCACATGAGTTATGATATTTTGTGTTGAGCATAAGCTTTGGAGCACATGGATTATAATAATTGGAAGTGTTTGGGATAAGCCCTAGATAATTCCAAATTGATGTTGAGCATAAGATATGGAGCGTCGCATCATTGGCCAGTGTATCCCTAGGTGTATTATACAAGTCCATCCTATCATTGGTGTTGAGCAAGAGGCTTTGGGATTACACTAAGTGCAACTTCCAATTTTTAGAATTGAGCTTGGGCTCTGAATAACACTAGGAATTAATTAATTTAAGTGTGTTGACTGAGAATGACTCTGAATAGCACTGGCCCTTTATCTTATTTTTAAGTTGATTAAATGAAATTTAAAATATACCTCTCATCAAGTACTAAAAGAACTACCAAAATTTACGAGGTAATCCAACATGCAAGGACGTCTAGATCTTCCTAACTATTAGGATTATTGATCCTCCCTTATCCAATTTGTTCATATGTCTAAATCAAGAGTCATGTCTAAATCGAGAGTCCATCCAGTCTATTTTTAGTCACTAGCACCATTGGGTCCACTTGGCCAAATTGGGTCACATGTTTTAGTTACTAAAGTGTGGGCAACACTAATTAAGGCCTGCTGCCACTGATTGCACACGCATGCATAAGTTTAGGACCCCCCTAGACCAATACCTACAATTTAGGAGCCACTGGGAGTGCTGATACCAACCAAGGTCAGTTGAGTTGAGTTGGTGACTAGTCAAGCTAAGTTAGGCATCAGTTACATTCAGTTGTATTCCTCTACATTCAATTAGCGCTAGGTTTGCATGGATGCATGTAGGATCAGCACATTTCTCATGCACCAAAATCAGTTAGCCTTAGTCAACATTGAATGTAACACTTGAGTTGTGTTTTAGAACTGGGATGAACTCTAGTGATGATTTAGACAAGGTCAGTTAACCATTGAGTCCTTCGATAATGATTTAGACAAGGTCTTAGTTACCTACAGTCAAGTAGAGTGTAATCAATTAAAATTTCCTCATGTGGATTTGAACTTCTTGTGTCTATTTATCCATTGTACTTCATTTCAATTATTATCTAATTACATTTTTATTAATGAAAGCATTCACAGTTGCAAACCATTTTTGCACTGTTTCATTCTTCAATTCTAAGTGAATTATGTGATCTATTTTGTGAGTTATGTGTTTGTCTACATATCTATGTGCACAACTTATATGGTATCAGACCCTTGGAAGAAAAGGCACCTCTCCTCCTCAGATCTTCAGCTAGATCATTTTTTTGAGCAATTTGCTCCATTCCTACTATGCACCAGAAGAATAATTTTTATCACTTAATAACCCAAGTTAAGGAATTGTTGATCAAGCTTGCTTGATCAATTATGCTGGGTGTGATGAAAACTTGAAATGTGCAGGTACTTGACCTTACTTTGTATGTTTGATTGTGTGACAAGTTATCATCTCTTCTCACAACATTCACTACAAGCAACCCTTTCTTTTGACTGCTTTCGCTACAGCAGCTCAGTCCTCCTTATTGCACCCAAAATGGCTTATTCAGTAGAGCCTCTCTCTCCCTTCAACTATCACCTATTGAAGGAGGACATGGAGCTACTGCTCTGCACCAAGAAGCTCTTCAGATGCATAGAAGAAATAGAGGCAGTGCCAGTTTTCAATAATGACAAAGAAAAGTACTAGAACAAGCTTGATGAAGCTCATGGATACTGATTCTCCTCAGTTTCTTGAGATCCTCGATTCCACATCTAAGGATTGAAGACTCCCAAGGAGATTTGGGACAAGCTTGCCTCCTTATTTGATAAGCAGGATGAGATAAGGGTCCATCATCTAGAAAATAATATGATCACTCTTAATCCATCCAACTTCGAATCACTAAATGAATTCTTCACAAAGTTCAAGAACCTGATATATCAATTGAAGCAATGCAAAGTGGAGAACGATGAATATCAAATTATCCTTTCCATTCTCACAAATCTCAATGGAGACTACCCAGTCTTTGTATCAACCTTATAAACAGTAAGGCTCACCACTCCAAATTGGAATATTCCCACTCTTGATGCCTTCATCCAATATCTCACTTCTGAGAATGATAAATTTATCCAAATGGGGATCATTCGATCTCCCAAATATCAAGATTTGGTTGCAAGAGGAGATAAGGTAGCGAATGACAAAGGGAAGCAAATAGATGAGTCTCCTATGAAGAAAGAGCAATCAAAGGATCCTTCATGTTCGAAGATAATCAAGAAGAATGGTAAAGGCAAGGTCCTCTACTCCTACTATGGAAGGGGCTTTCATTCAGAAAGCTCATGTATGAGAAGGCAACTTGATGAAATGGCTCTTATTTGGAAGAAACATAACATGTATGCACCTTCTAGCACAAGGAAGGATGACTCTCAAGAAGAAGATGAAGAATACTAAAGTAAAAGACATGCACTGAAGGCTTGCTACTCATCAGCACATTTATTCCTCATTGATTTTGGAGCTTCCAACCATATGGTTGTATCCATAAAATCATTCTCTTATTTTCAGTCCTTTGATGGTTCTAGTATTCAAATGGGCAATAACATTAAACTCCAAACAAAAGGGAAGGGCTCTGTCAAGCTTGAACATGGAATTTTTAAATATGTGCTATTTTTTCCCTCCCTATCTTCAAACCTATTATCTATCTATTAGATGACCCATACTGGATCTCCAAAGCGAGTGATCTTTGGTATTGACTCAGTGGATATCACATATATCTCTATTGGGAGAATCATAGTGAAGGGTGCTGCAAATCATGCCTCAAAAGTATATGAGATCTCACATTTCATGCCTCCTTCAAAACCAGTGCACTCTCAGCAGCCACTTGCAAGGGAAGGTAAAATCATTGCATCTACTTCTTTTCCAGATTCTACTAGTATTGCAGATCCATATTTATCATTTTATGAGATTGAGATTCAAGGTGATTCAAATCTAGATTTAGTCCCTACTTCCAAACTGGAATCTAGGAAGATCACTGGAAACCCATCTAACACTCAGAAAGGAAAGACTCTTACATTATGCCATGCAATATTACCTGCTTTAGATAGATGCAATAGACTCCCTGTAAGATGCTACATGGAAAGGGCTCAGTCTCACTACATTCAGAAGAATATATGTGATCATACACCTCTTCATCCAGCAAGAGACAAAGGTTACATTCCTCCTTCCTTCCATCATCAATTTTGCAGAAGAAGGAGAAGTCTACATGCCAGGCCCTAGAATACCTATTCACATCACACTATGCATGTGGTTTTTCAAACTACCTCATAGAGATGAAGATTGCAGCAAAATATTTTCAATTTTTTCTCATATATGATTTCATTGACAACAATAAGAGATAATATCATATAAAGACAGATAATAGTGCAAGTGATGCATGCCTAAATCTTCATTTCTTTTATTAACAAGCTACAAGATTATAGTTAGCATAATGTAAAAGGATAGGTTTGAAGAAGCTAGAGAATTAATTTGTCAAATTCAACAAATTTATCCAGGGAATTTGTGTCTGAGTGTGGGGTAGTCGGTGCAACATGGGTTTAGTTCAATTAACCATTTCCTTTAATGGACCTTGATTCTCATCAATTGGAGTATTTTATGAAGGCATACTCCTACTTGGAAAGAGCATATTTTGGTGTCAATATGTTCATAGAAACTTATTTTGTTGACATACATGGTGATACTTATAAGTAAGAGCCTTCCTTATTTGATTTATGAATTTTTTATAGTCTTCCTTATTCTTCTATTTTATTATTAAAAGACTTGTTCTCATATATTCTCTGCATCTTTTGTTGTGAAACTTTTCTCTTTACAAGACCATTGCTTCCTCTATGGCTATCTCTTCTTTTGGGATTCATCTTGTGCATGGAACACTAACTCTCATCCTCATCCAGGATGTTGGATTCCCAACTAACAAAGTAGTTTATGGTCAAAATATTAGGGCCACTGATTTGGATGCATCATTGACTGTTTTGGAAATCCTTGAGATCATAGTTGGAAAAAAGGTATATATGAATTCATTTTCCCTTTTATTAGGATTCACAGTTAATGCTTCCTTCAAACGATATTGTTATATTTTAAATATAATTATTGGTTTGCTTGTAGATAAAATAGTTCTCTACTTCCCTCTCCCTCATGCACATGGCCATCGGTTTGGAAAATGAAACAACTATTGACATGGAAGTCAATCCTTGGTTAGCTCTTGCTACATAAAATTTTATTCAAATTGATTTCTTTTGTGAAAACATTGTTTGATAAAAATGATTAGGTATTGGCTTGTTTATTGTAATTGGAATTTGGAGTAGATTCTTTATCTTGAATATACTTATAGCATGTTGAGATGATATGGACTTGAATTGTTGTGTCTTTTGTTCTCTCTTTTTCCTTCATATGTTAGTCTGTAGAGTGTTTGAAGAGGCATATCATTTGTCGATGTAGGTGTTTCCACCAATGCAGTTGTACAAATTCAAGGAGAGATTCTCCAAGAGTGACAAATAAGGAAGTTTAAAAAGTTGTAAGAACTCTAAGCTACTTCATGATGTTGGATCAAAAAGGACAATTTTTTATAATGAAATGCACAAAATAGTACATGCTATATTATTAGGGGAAAACCATTTATTATTATTATTAATGTTAGAGCAATAACTTTTCAAAGTTACCTTTTTATTTGATAGAGAAATATACATTATCTACTATTGGGTTGACATTTTTAATGTTGTAATTTATTATATTGTTTGGTTTAGTTTTGCATGACACTTGGTACTTCTACTTGTCTTTCTTTTTTCAAATAGGATTATCCATGGCACTCCCCATTGTTATTATGTCTTCTTGACGGTTTTACTATCCACTGTGGAATTCCACTAACCTACTTTGGTCACTCATGGACATCAATAAAATTATCTAATATTTCCAGATCAATTTTACCTGGTATAAATATAGTACTTTGTATTCCATTAGTAAGTAAAATATTCAACTGTATCACTATGCACATCTCATTCGTTGTTTACAGTCAATGCATTAGAGAAAAGATCATAAGAAGAGCGTTATTGGGAATATTATTTGTTCATCAATTAAAATGATACATTTCATTCCTTACGTTTCACAATTAGGGGTTGAATTTTAAAGAATGGAATATATTTTACTCTGAAAACAAGGAGAAAAAATAGGAAATTACTTTTAGTCATAAATATCCATGAAGTTTTATGGTGATTGTAGCAAATTTATCCCTTTTTCTATAGTATAACATGTTACTATGATCATATAAATCAAGTGGAGGAGGTCAATTTTTAAATGCCATGTTGCTTGACGAAGGTCATTTTGTAAGATATTGGTGGATTGGATACCCAACAACTAGTTCCTATTAAATGCCTTGGGAGGATTAGTCATCCTCCTAGTGCTTGCTACATGCCTTGAGGGATTGTATAACCATCCCACAAGAGGCTTAGTCGGTAATTGGGAGCCTCCAACATTGAATCTAATTTTTGTACTATGTACATTGGATCTATTGGCATATAAGAATTGATCTACCATCTCTTCATTAAACCATTATATTCCACAAATCATAATGATATGTGGTTGAGTAATTGCATTGCTGATGAAGTAATGTGCATCCAAAATATACATCTAAAGAAGAAAGGTGCATTGTAGAATGCAAGTTTGGTCATAAGAGGGGTATCATGTCAATATACAAGGTAGACATATAAAGGGGTATACAAAATAAAAATGAGAAAATGGATACATACAATATATACTGAAAATAGGGTTTTTTTATTTGGGAAGGCATATTGGGAGGGGGTTAAAAAAATGATTTTGGGAGGACATTTGCAATATTTACTGAAATTAAGGGCATTATTTCATATGCCACGAAGGAACGTTCCATGCTAGAGATTCACTGAGTGAAGTCGTTGTGGAACGAACTGTAGACGACGATAAGGTGTAGTTGACCATAAGGTGTAGTTGTTCCACACTCTCGATATACAACAACACAAACATGATCATATATATGTGTTTCTTTCTCCTTATCCTTTGGACGAATTTGCAATATCTACCACAACAATTCTTAGAAAAATTTTTATATGCTATGAGTAAGAATATTTTAGTACAATGGATAAAAGAGAATGGAACTGTTATAAATTGGGTTTAGTTCTCCACGCGAGTTTCATGACATGGACTAATCGCATCCCAAGATATTAACTCTGGAAATTTTGGTAGAGATTAATACTTGCAGGTATTGGTATAACAGCAATATTGATACCAACAAATGGTATCACAGAAAATAGTCAAGGGTTCGAAGCTAACTTGGCTCACATTGGGTTCAACGCTCCCCATGAGTTCCATGACATGGAATAATCGCCTCTCGATATCCTAACTCTAGATATTGTGGCGTACATTAATACCTGTGGGTTTTTGCATAATAACAATCATGAGTCCAACAAGAACTTCCATTGCATTCGAGAAAAGAAGAAAGCATTCAGAGAGAAAATTCTATGGATTGTTTTACTAATAGTAATTCCACTCGAGAGTACACCCTCTCCATATTCCATAGATTGAATGATCATGACAATACATGAATGATGACGTCCATCAGGAACCCATGTTTGGGCTATAAATATTGAGACGAGCATCATTCAATACAACTCATTGAAACTTTAGATAAATATATATTGTTTAAATTTTGATTAAATAATAAAATTTATTACTATAGAAAACAATATGTTTCAAAACAATTTTCCTACACTTAAGGAAAGATTCATGCAATTTACTAATTACTATATATCCCCTTACAAAAATATAATAATTTAAAATATATATAGGTTACTTTTTTTATAATAATAGGTAATTTACCTTAAATTAAGTGATAAATATTTTAATATGTGTTTTTTAATTTTATAAAATTTATGTTAGATTCTAATAGCTATATAATATCATGTCATGATTGTAATATCCTGAATTTTGACCTTAACTAAAATGGGCATGAGTCCCATTGCATATGAGTTATTTTGATGTTTATGTTTGTATATTGGGCATATTCCCCACTGCACATGAGTAATGTTGATTTTTTAGATATATTGGGAGTAAGCCAATGCATATGTCTGATTATCTTGTATATGATTGTATATGTTGGGAGTGGACCCTCATGGATGAGGACTATTGTCGTGGTATGAAGTACTAGATTTATTATTATGTGACTATGCATATCAATATACTTAGATGATTATTGTGATGAATTGTGCAAAAGAGTGAATTCATGATTGAGTTATATAATGTGTTCAGCGTGAACCCTGAAGCACATAAGTGACGATATTTTCTATTGAGCGTAATCTATGGAACATATGAGTTATGAGACCTTGTGTTGAGAATAATCCTTAGAGAACATGAGTTATGAGATTTTGTGTTGAGCATAAGCTCTGGAGCACAAGGATTATAATAATTGGAAGTGCTCTAGAGCATGAGTTATGAGATTTTGTGTTGGAGCATAAGCTCTAGAGCTTCCTAACTATTAGGCTTATTAATCCTGCCTTGTCCAATTTGTTCATATGTATAAATCAGGAGTCATGTCTAAATCGAGAGTTCATCCAGTCTATTTTTAGTCACTAGCACCATTGGTTCCACTTGGCCAAATTGGGGCACATGTTTCAGTTACTAAAGTGTGGAGAACACTAATTAAGGCCTACTTCCATTGATTGCACTTGCATGAATAAGTTTAGGAGCCCCCTATACCAATCCCTACAATTTAGGAGCCACTAGGAGTGCTGATACCAACCAAGGTCAGTTGAGTTGAGTTGGTGACTAGTCAATCTAAGTTAGGCATCCGTTAAATTTAGTTGTATTCCTCTACATTCAATTAGTGCTAGGTTTGCATGGATGCATGTAGGAGCAGTATATTTATCAGCTACCACAGTCAATTAGCCTTAGTCAACACTGGATGTAACACTTGAGTTCTGTTTTAGAACTCTAATGAACTCCAGTGATGATTTAGACAAGGTCAGTTAACCATTGAGTCCTTCAATAATGATTTAGACAAGGTCTTAGTTACTACAGTCAAGTAGAGTATAATCAATTCGATATTCCTCATTCTCACATGATCAGATATGAGCGCGTGTCCATTTTGATGTGATCGAGGGATGTGTTCCCACTTGATAAAAAATAAGGGTTGTTTCCATTCTGTCATGGTGAGAGGATTGGTTCCTTCCATGTCATATGTGAGTTCTGGCCATTCTGACTTAGTGTCAGATATAAGGACTACTGCCATTATTTGAATGGAGGCACCTGGTCAGTTACCAGGAATCCTCAGTCTAGGACTGAGAGCCATTCTGATGTGACTGTGGGACTGGTTCCCACATGATCAGATGTAAGTGCAGAGTCTTTCCACATATTATAGTAGGTGTGTCCTATCATGCTGGTGGATATGAGTGATGGCCTTTCCATAGATGATAGTAGGTGTTTCCTATCATGCTTGGTGGATGTGAGTGCTGTACCTTTTCACAGATGGTAGTAGGTGTGTCCTACCATGATGATGACTATAAATGTTTTGCCTTTCCACAGATGGTAGTAGGTGTGTCCTATCATGCTGGTGGTTGTAAGTGTTGAGCCTTTTCACATATGATAGTAGTTGTGTCCTATCATGCTGGTGAATGTGAGTGCTGGGCCTTTTTTATGTGATTATAGGATTGGTTCCTACATGATCAGATGTGAGTGTCGGGTGTTCCTTTCATTAGAGGAAATTTGGGGTCTAAAATGGGCCTTATAAGAAAACACACCAATAATAAGTTGTGAGTTGGAATTCAAGAACCAATAGAATTCCAATAAAATGAGTCAACCATAATGGTTGAATTTACATAATTGTCATAATAAAAAATACATTTTTTTCATATTTTCCACATATCTCCCTGTGTTTTTTCTGAAATTTCAATTGGGAGAGCTTGTTCAATGTGGAATTTAATTCCACATCCAATGAGTACCCACATTGAATACTTTTGACAGACCCCGCTACCTGAAAAACAAGAAATACCTGAAAAAATGTGATGATGACATCATCATCACATTTTTCAGGTATTTCTCATTTTTTGGGTAGTGGGGTCCATCAAATTCTACATCCAACAAGCTCTCCTGATCGAAAATTGAGTAAAACCAGAGGGAGATATGTCGAAAATGTGAACACAAAAAATAGTTTTTTTCTTTCTTCCTCCAAAATTAATAAATATTATTTTATTATTTTAACTATTATTTTATTATTTTAACTATTGTTCTATTATTTTCCTTAGGAGGCCCATTTTAGACCTCAAAATTCCTCTAATGCTGAAATGGTGTTGGATGTGTTCCTCTCATGGTCAAATGTAAGTGCTGGGTGGGCCATTCTGAGTTGGTGTTAGATATAAGTGTTGAATAAGACCTACATGGAGGCTAGGCCTACAACTAGCATGAAAAAGGGTTGGCTCTGTAGAACTTCCTATGACGAGAAGAATCATGAGATAGCATGTGTGATGATCCAATGGTGATGATACAGCAGTGCTGATCTAGATCGAGTGATGATCCATATCGAGTGATGATGTCTAGTGACGATCCAGATCGAGTGATGATCCAGATCCAGTGATGATCCAGATTGAGTGATGATCCAAATCCAGTGATGATGATCCCGATCAAGTGATGATCCAGATCCAAAGATGAAGATGACTTTAATATGAATATGACTTAAAGATGAACATGACTTGAAGATGAAGATGACTTGAAGATGACGAGGACTTGACGATGATCCAGATGATACAAAGAAGAAGACTTGTGTTGATAAATTATGTCGAGAGAATACCTTCCTAGTTAAGAGGGATTGTTGATGTAATTGTAACTTCAGAATGTATTTACTTATATTTCTTATGTATTGTAACCCAATGTTTATTCTGGGATGTATTTGTAATGTACTTGAGTCATGTCATGCCCCAATGTTCCAATCAGGAGGTTCTATAATGTAAACAAGTCATGTCAAGTCATTATGTGTAACCCTCCTATTGGTTAAGGGTTGAATTCCCTACGGTTCCAGGGCACTAGGGTTATTAGACTCACCTAGTGAAGCTGGTCCTAGTTGGGTTTAGTCAAGATGATAACTAGTATAAATAGAGAGCTATCCTCTCTATTTATAGCACACTCACTCACACTCAGTTGCAACACATAGCTAAGGAAGAAGAAGACACTAGGGCAAGGAAGAAAGAGGTTACTTATGTCAGGAGCTCATCTTACTATTTTGGGGTTTTACTTTTGGTGTTGATTCTATATCTGACGAAGTTGTAGGGTTTTCTCTATTTATGGTTTCTCCAAGGAAAAGCACTGTGTTCATTGTCTCTTGTGTTTGATTTCTATGCTTTTTATTCTCTCAATTAAAGATCGTAATGTAATTCTAGTTTAATGTTAAAATCTAACAAATTTGTGTTGAGAATAAGCTTTACAGCACATGATTCATAAGAATTGGAAGTATTGGGCATAAGTGCAACATCCCGGTTTTGACCCCGTTTGCATGATGAATATAATGTAATTAATCGTGGTGAGGAGCTAAAGGAAAAATCCCCACCATCGATTTGGTTGTGTATGTTTCGGCAATCGAGATAATTGCTGATGGTATATCGTGCTATTTGGCACATTATAATTTGGCATCATGTAAATACGCACATCAATTAAAACTAAAACCACAACTAGCTACGGCAGTGCAATGTTGAATGAAAAGAGCATGGTTCCAAAGGATAAGGGGTGGGGGATGTCAAACCTTGGTCTATGAGGGAAAAACCATGTGTTTCCACCTTGTTTTGTTTTGCCATATTCCCTTTCCAACCTCTTTAATGTTTTTGTTGGGTAGTTGAGGCAGTTATGGCTGCTAGTGGTTGGGGCAGTTATTGCTTTTGGGAGTGGGGTGGCAGGACTGTCAGTCCCTTGCCCACACACCCACTCCACCCACGACTTCCTTGACTCCACTCTCGCACAACTCCATTCTCCCCATGGTCTGTTGGTTCCTCATGTTCTGTTGTTCATCCACGTGCAGAGAAGGTTCGGCTTCCTCACACAGAGGTCAGGTATGTTTTCCTCACGCACAGGAAGTGGTTCTACTAGATCTCACGCAGCCAGGAGAGGAGCTTCTTTTCGGTGGTCAGTCATGTTCTTCCGCGGAGTGGATTCAGGTATGTTTTCCTCTATGTTTTGCGGTTTGGTGCAAGTTCTCTCATGCACAGGACATTGGAGTCATTTTCCCAGGTTGTGAGCCATGCTAACTGGTTATGTTGTGGGACTGTCATCTTCCCCACGTTGTTGTTGGCTGTGGTGTCCAATTACATTTTGGGGCACTATGTATTTTTCCCCACCGGCTGAGTTGTGGGTTCTATGTTGCTGTTTCTCATGCACAGGCTGGGAGACGGTAATCTCTTCCTCAGTGTGGTCTATGTATGTTTTTTCGCTTACTTCGTTGTCTAGAAAAGGTTGCTGTTCCCCCACGCTGTTGGTAATGTATGCTGATACGTTTTTGGGGCTGTTATTTTTCCTATGTCGTGAGCTGTGTTGATGTTATTCCTTGGGGCGACTGTTAGATTGTTTGGATTTTGGCTTCTCCTTTGTTTTGCGGGATGTGTAACGTTGACATCATTTCATTGTGAGTTTGGGTTGTTGATATACCCTGTTTTGGGTTGCTGCTGAGTTGTTTTTTCCATGCTAGGGCCAAGAACAACTTTGAGTTGTCTTGTGGCTTGAGTTGTGTTCACCGTTTGTTTGGGACTATCCCCGGTTGTCTTGCTTTCTTCACAGGGCTGTGAAAGGATTTTTTGCTGCGGGTATGCAGTGGTTGGTCTTCGAACTGTGTTGGCTTGGCCGATTGTGGAAGGCCTGGTAAACCCAGCGGTGTTGGTTTGGCTGATTGTGTCCCTCGGCTATGTGTAAGCCTGCATTGACCCTTATCCCTGGAGGAATCATGCCCAGCTCGGGGGTGGCAGCATTGCTGAGAGATTGATGAGCACGCTGGCCTATGGTTGGGTGGAACGTTGCAGCGACGTAGCTGGTTGTGGGGTGAATTCTTCATCAAAGATAAGTAATCCTGCTTGTTTCATCTCTGCAATTATATTGATGTCAAATGAATTATAATGAACATGATGAATGTTGTAATGTGTGTGTGTTACTTCTGTTAAATGTTGATTCATTCTGCATCTGTGTATGCTTTTATGGTTATGCATCTTAGTATGCATTACGTAAGTTTCTTAATTTCAGCATTGATTTATCCATGTTTATGTTCATGGGGTTGTTTGTCCTGTTGTATGTGGTGTTCGTCGCGTCCTCTTCGTCGGTTGGAGGGATGGGGATGTGACAATAAGCCCTAGAGCACTCGAAATTGACATTGAGCATAATCTCTGGAGAATCAGATCCTTCACCATTGTATCCATAGGTGTACTATACAAGTACATCCTAGCATTAGTGGTCAGAGAGAGGCTCTCGAATTGCACTAAGTGTAACTCCCAATTTTTAGCGTTGATCTTGGGCTCTCAATACTGCTAGGAGTTACTGAAATTAAGTGTGTTGAGTGAGAACGACTCTGAATAGCACTGACCCTTTATATTGCTTATTTTAAAGTTGATTAAATGAAATTTCAAATCTACTTCTCATCAAGTACTAGAATAAATGCCACATTATATGAGGTAATCCAACATGCATGGAGGAATATTGGTGCCTAACTTAGTTGACTAGCCCTTCCTGAGGCCTTAACAAAATAAATAGTATAAGCTAAGAAAAACATCAAATAAAGGAGATTATGTTATATGACTCACAAATAAATATTAAAGATAATATGTAAGGTTTATATATATATAAAGATAACTCAAATAATAATTAAAGAGTCTATCTATTTATTATTTACCAAAATGATTAAATAAATATTTCATTCTAAAAGTTCAAATTAGGAACTAGTAAAAAGTTCCTAAGCTAAAAAATATAATTATTGAATTTACATAAATCAATTAAAGATTATTTTCAAGAAAATGAATGGATTCTTGATCTAACTGAAGTTTAAAACAACTTCCCTTTCCTAAAATATTTTCTATAAAGACCCAATCCAAAGAAAGGCTTTGGGATCTTATCATTATTCCGAAATAATTTTGGAGAGCATTTCCAAAAGTGAACCAATATTATACAGATCCCGATATTCCAAATAATAGGAGCCTCACCCTTAGGATCTCTAGTCTACTTGCATGTTGGAGCGATATCGGGGGGATCTGTATTAGAACTACAAATTGTTCTAGGTCATTGTTGGGAGGAGTGTGGTAGTTCCAAAGTTGTCTGGTTAATAGATATAAGGTCAGAGATAACTAGTTTTTATTAATTCTATGTGTTTAAGTGTCCATAATTCTTAGCCATTAATAAGCTAAATAGTTGCAACTATGAGGTTTCTACCTTTTCAAGTTTTATTAATCAGGTTTACAGATTTTACTTATGATTATTATGATCTTGATTGAATATCTGCAATTTTACTTTTGCATTTGAATACATGCTTTTTCATTTGTTTAAATTGAAACTCGACCTCTAAATACTTAGATAGGTTTTAGGGTTAAATTTCTCTTAGAATTGTCTTTAACCAGTTTTTAGGAATTGATTTCAAAGTTTAATCTAGATCCAAACCCTAGTTTCTAGATAAAACTAATAACCAAATCTTGGTCAACATTTTACTGAAGATGGAACCCTAGGTATATTTTCACCAAGAACATGCACAGGTTGATGACCTTATTTAAAAGTAAACTAGATAATAACCATAAATAGTTAACTCAACTAGAACCTAAATAAACTCTGACTTAAACTAATTATTGCCTAAATGCTCAAAAATTATAATAAATATTAAAAACAAATTAAAAACATATTTATAAACATTTATATTTGGGATTGAATTACTTAAAACAAAACTCAAACCCTTAAGCTAAAACATAGTGCTCATAGATTTCATATTGCAAACATATAACACAAAAAACGCATCTATGATTAAACAATAAACAAACGATTTCATGGAGGAATAATGGTTATACTTTTAAAAACAAAACTTATAAACATGATACTTCTGCTAGTAATCGAATCCTATTTAAGGATTGAAAACCTTCCCTTTTCACTTGCCAAACCATATCTATCTACTTATAAGAAATAATCAATTAAACTAACGAAGAGATATATAAAACAATTATCAAAAGGTCAAGTTATCGTTCTAAACTCACACGATCCAACTGAAAAGTGTTAAGCAAATTATTAAATAAATAAACCCCATAAACACCATATCCAATTTAACAAAAGTTTATACATATCATTAATCAAAAGACAAACAAATAATCACAGTAAATTCACCATTAGGACCTAAGCACGAGCCACATGAGCTCCAATCTTTCTCTGTTATTACATTTACTTAAACATTGCCAAATTAATGCCCATGAATTTATTTAAACATTAAACCCAAGCCAAGCAATCGAACCATGGTCAAATTGCATAGAGCTGAGCTTATAGGTAAAGTCATGTGCAGAACAATATGCACACATGCATTAGTTGGCAAAGAACTAAGTAAGCCCTATAGCATAGGAACCTTATACTTCCGAGTGAGTCAATAAGGAAAGAAATCCTTCCACTACACCCCTTAACATACAAAGGTAAGTAAACCTCTTCGTTATAAACAAATAAATAACTAAATAATGTAATATGAGAGCAAGAAATAAACATAATAAGATCATAATCATGAGTAAACAAGAAAAGCATGTAAGTAAACTACAAGCGCATTGATGTATAGAATAATGACATGTAAACATCATCATCATAAACACACAAAAAGAAAAACAACAACCAAACTTAGGCTTAGTTCTTATCCAATTTTTTATTATGCAGTAAAAAGAAGATGTCCTTAATATCTTAGCAGTTTTATTAGCATACAAATTTTTTATTTGTTTATGGTTTTAAGGACATTAGAGTGATACAATATACTTAATGGAATTCAAATTTTTATATAAAAACATATATCTAAGTTCAATAGAACAAACTCAGTATCATAAACATTAAATCATCATCATATAACAAATTAAATTATATTAACTGCATGGTACAAAATTTCTAGATTAATATAACTATTAACATATAATATGTATTTTATAATATATATGTGTAAGGAATAATCTAACAAATTATAAGTATGTCACCATGATTTATGAACACTAAAATGGATAAATCCTAAACATTGAAAGTTTGATTATGGAGTGCAAGCCAAGGATAAAAAGAATAGAACCCGGATCTTTCCAACATTGGAGGACGAGGTCTTACTTTTGTCTAATAACTACTTATATTAACCATCCAAAATAATGTATCTATATAATATAAATTACTAACCCGTAGATTATACAAGTAAAACTATACACTTAATATATATATATATGTGTGTGTGTGTGTGTGTATGATTTATGAGGTGGTAATTTTACTCTACTAAATGCATTTCTCTACATAACAAAACAAAAAAAACACATTCAAATTGAATTTAATAGCTAGATGTGAGCCATCTCCTTATTTTAAGGCCTTATTTATTGGGAAGATTGTAATTATTTTGTTGATAGAATAT
>LPNX010192786.1:211548-231215 GCA_001517045.1 Pseudotsuga menziesii | reverse complement strand
CATTAATGAGAAAAGGCAGTATGTAGCTGAAATTGTTTTATTGAACCAAATGAAACTTGTAATCATGTTCGCCACTAGTCACATGCATATTTATTACCCAAAAGCCATGACTACTTTTGGAGACAATTGGCGTATACATGTAAGTGACCCTCTTCTTTTCTTTATCACTTGGAAAATCAATAGGAACCCTGATATCTTGGATTTACCCCTTGGAAAGTGGCTTAAACTATGGTATATAGAATTATAGCCAAATAGGGACAACCATCCAAATACAGTAACTATTAAAAATCATTGATTTTCCAAGGCGAGCTCCTAGAAATCAGCCACGCCGCTGATTTTATGGGATTCTGTCTGTAGGAGTGGGAAACAGCCGTTAGAGAGAATTAATTATCCCTAATTACCTGGGCGTGATCTTTTCTTTTTGAGAATTACTTCTTAAGGGGAGGAGGCGAACACAATAGGGGGAAAAGAGTTCATGAAAAAGAGGAAAAGAGTGTTTCCTCTGCGATTTTCATGTAGAGCGTTTTTTTTCTCTACGGTTTCATGGAGAGGGGGCTCTGTGATTTCTTTTGGAGAGGTGGCTCTGCCATTTAAGGAGCTGAGATCGGTTTTTGAGGGAGGAGCAGGGACTCTCTTCATTATTCAAAAGGAAAGTACTCTGCGGCCTCTGGGAACAGAAAATTTTTGGGCTGTAATAAAAGTCATCTATGATGTATCGAGGGGAAAAGGACTTGTTAGGAAAAGATGAGCACATTATGGAGAAAATTCTGCACTTTGGAGAAACAAATGGGCTCGGACACATTGGCCTTATTCAAGTAAGGCAGATTCGACCCTGTATAGACGGGACTGGTAAGCGTGTCCATCTTATGCTTGTAGTTGCCTTGAAACGTAGACCTCGATCTGGTAAATATTAGACCTGGTATGCTTTGATCTTGTTATGATTGGATCTTCCATATATGGGACTCCTTCTGGTCTTGGATTTTTATGTGTTGTTGTAAAACGTTATCATTTGCCTATGGTTTGAGAGCATTATACTTACGGTCGATTAGAGCCGTTACCAATATCTGTACATTAAGATATTGATCTCATATAACTGCGATAGCCATTACCATTATGAATTGATTTTGTTGTGCTACACACTTGTAGAACCTAGTATCTTTATTTCAGGAGAACCCATCCTTTTGGGATCGCGGTCATCAGGTTGTAATTTTAGGAGTTGGTCTCCCCTTTTGATTTCGACAACGACCCCTTCTTTTCTGAGAGTCGGAATGCATTCAGTTATGGATGTTTGTGTTTTCCTCTCAAGACATCCCGTAATAATGACTGAGCTCTGAAATTGTAACCCTACGTTTCCACAAGCAAGAAACAGGCAGACGAATTGCTTATTTTAGATCATTCTTTCATCTTAGCCCTTGTTCAGAGTAAGAACCATTTTAGAGCTTCGATCAGCAGATCTGAGATGTTAGTTGAGGGTTGATGGAGTAGATCAACATCCATCTTGAAGGTATTCGTACGATATGTGATTATTTTTTGTGTCTCCCTTACTCGGTGGGTCCTGCGTGACTCTGAGGACCAAAACCGCGTTTTTGACTTACCCTTTTGAACAGAAACCATGGCTTAGTTCCATAAACTACGTTCTCCTACATTGAGTGCTTTTAACAGTCCTGGACGCGAGTTCTGGAGGAGCTATTAGTTTTTCGAAAAAATGAATTAAATTGAACTGGTGAAACGTTTAAGTTTCTGCAGTCGTGTGCCATCTTTTCCTGTAGCTTAAATGAAAGGTATTTGTCTTATCTTACCTTCATAATCACTTCCTTGTGTGAAGTCGTTATTCCTGGTGCTGGCGCCAGTTTCAAAAGTCACTACATGGGTTGAGTTCGAGGTTAACTCTGCCGCAATTGGGCAGGTACCATGAGGTTAACATTTTTTCCTCATTTACCCTTATTTTTACATCTGGGTTGGTTTGTGAAATAACTCTTGCATGGTTTTAAGTGTTCGGTAGTGTAAAACCGGTGGATTGTGAATATATTTTCCTTTAGTATTTTTCTTTTCCCCTTTTTTGAGAGGATCATTTGAAGAATATACACCTGATTCTTCAGAATCCTTGAGGGCGCCATCTTTGAATTCGAGTCCAAACCTTGCATTTCAGAGATCAATGCGTGTTGCGTCTATGATTCCACATCGAGATCTTTATTATGGATATTCTTTTGTGATGTCTGCGATATGGTATAGGTCTGTTAACTCATATATATAGTATGGGTCATGATTACGATTTTGCTGTCTGGGAGCTATATGTGAATGTCATGATTTTGTATTTTCATTATTTACTGAAGCCCGCATGCCTTATGTGGATTGACTGATCTCAAGAAAATTAAGAAAATCACATCCGTTGTTTATTATTAAAACAATGGTATTTTAACTATGAAATTAAAGGAGGGTCGTAGACCCCAGTTATGTGTTCTTTTCTTTACGTGGAAAAACCCCATGAAGTTATGTTAGCAGCTTATAAGGCGAGTTAGCAAGGTTCGACTCATTCTCTATGTGAGAGAGATTTTGTTGAGATGTTACAGTCTTGAAACTGCAGTTTTGTATTCCTTGTTTTAAATGCTTAATAAAAAGTCTGGATGGTTGGGTCTGGACATCTTTGGTGGACGTAGCCCCGGGTTGGGGCGAACCACGTATATCTATATCTCCTTATGTTGCACTTTGTGAGTCTTTCTGGTTTTCTTGTGTGACACTGTTTAAGTGTATCTGTGATTGTTTTATGTACGTCTATCATTATGCTGCAACGTTGTGATTTATTACTTTTTAAAGGAATGTCATGGTTACCCAAATGACTTGGTCCATGCCCTGGGAATGGTTTTGAGGGCACCTTAGCAACAAAGTTCTTCTATTTACGAATGATTATGTATTTGCATTCATTTTGATAACTAATAAAGGGTCAATCATGAAATAATACCATAAATGGTTTGAGTCACTAAAAGATAGTGCTAAGTGATAAAATAATGTTGCGAATTATTGAGTCATAAGATGATACTAAAGTGTTGAAATATGATAGAGAAATCTCATACGAGTGTTAACTACAAAACGGGATATTCATTTCATGGTTAAATCTGTTGTACGAGATTGGATGAAATCAAAGGTAGGTACTCGCCTTTGATTCCAAGATGTATAATAATGCAAACCATAGGAAGGATGCAACATTGCATGTATATTTTACATTTGGTTCCTGATAGGTAGAAAGGGAGTAAGTGGTCGAATGTTTGTTCTACATTATGTGTAGCTTGATATTATCAGTTTTATTTGGACATGCTTCATTGAATACCTTACAGAACCTCTGACACTAATACGAATGATTCATTTGTAGTAACAGTAAAACGAAAATTTTACCCCCTTTCATTCATAAATGCATAGAGGTACAAGAGGTACATGACAGATGGTATCCAAAGTGCCTTTCCAATATATATATATATGGCACTCACTTTGTAATCTATCATCATATCTAGTATATCATCAATTTATATATTATTATGGCTTATTTAATATTTCAAGTCTTTTGGTAATATTATTTGTGTAAGCGAATAATTATTTGCTTCATTGGTATTAGAGCCTCGTTGGCTAGATCCTGGCCTTTGGCCATATTTTTGGCTTTTAGCCATCACCCAGGTTTCCTTGAATTTTTGGGTTTCCCCAAAAAATAGGACTTTGTCCTTAAAAAAATAAAAAAATAAAAAAAAGGATAAAAGTAACTCCCCAAAAAAAAGAGAGTTAAAAAAAAGTGCAAAAAAAGAGTAAAAACAAAACAAAAAAAAAACTAAAAGAACGAAGAAAAAAAAAGGTTAAAAAAAATAAAAGGTAAAAGTCACCCACCAAAAAAAGAAGTAAAACAAAAAAAAGGGGTATAAGTGAAACCACACATGGTTCTTAATAAGTGGGTTTGGGTTTGATCATAAAAAGTGCATGATAATAACTACAAAGAAGCAAGTGGGATTTGAACCTAGGTGGGAAAAGTAACACTTATTCCTCCCAACCACCCAATCTACTTGCATTTTACAAAAGTATTGGAAAAAAATAAAAGTCAAGGACTAGAATTTGGAAGGTTATATATTATTTTATATAACTTAAGTTAAAAAATAATAATTATTAATATTATTTTATTAAAAAAATAATTATTTTTGGAAAAAAGAAAGGTTATTTGACCGAACAAAAAATAGTCGAAGAATTTTTTTTCCAAAAGAGACATATTGAGAATTATTAAAGATTTTGTATTTACCTTTCTAGAAGAAACAAAGACAAAAGTGAAGTAGAAACATAGTCACAAACAATGGCTACTACATATTCAGAAATGAAGGCATAGGTACAAACAACAGTGGACGAGTTA
Organism: Pseudotsuga menziesii; assembly: GCA_001517045.1. Taxonomy (NCBI): domain Eukaryota; kingdom Viridiplantae; phylum Streptophyta; class Pinopsida; order Pinales; family Pinaceae; genus Pseudotsuga; species Pseudotsuga menziesii. The sequence continues at coordinate 226,834 of LPNX010192786.1, read as the reverse complement.
GAACAACACAAGGCGATCAATAAAAGTCTACAAGCTGAGGGTGAAATAAAAAAGTGGTTGAAAGAGTGGAAAGACGATGAGATTCACCGCTTATGGAATCAGAATCGACAGCTAGAACGAACCATAAGAGATAAAAAGAAAATGTTATCTGATCAGGATAAAGAAATATCATGTTTAAAAATTTATAATCAAACACTAGAAGACCAGATCAAAACGTCAAAAAATGACAACAAATCACCATATGGATGTGATAATGAATTAGAAGAAAAAATAAAGCATCTAAAAAAACTGATCATGGAAAAAGATGCTGAATTGGCACAAGTCCGGATGAGGTTAGAAAATCAAGGAGCAGAGCTACGTCATCATAAACAACAAAAAGAAAAACTCCAGCAGCAGTATGACAACACTATAAGACACATAAATTAGAACTGACAAAAGTCAACAAGGTTTTAGCAAGCCATTCCGAAGAAATTTTCAGATTAGGTAATCGTAACAAGACGCTAGTCACAAAAATTAAGAAGTTGAAAAGTAGTCGGAAGACAGAACAATCTACGAAAGACATTGAAGGAAAAATTCTAGACAAACAGGAAGAAAATCATTGTATCAGAAGGAATAATGAAGATCTTAAGGAACAACTTAAGAAGTCTGAAGATGACAGAAAATCCCATGTAGAAGTGATTACGAAGTTTCAAAATGATAACATGCAGTTAGAAAACAAGTTGGAAAAGATACAGAACGAAACCTTAAAACCTCAAGAGACAAAAACACAACTTTCTACTCAGATCAATGCTAAAACAATGACACTCATAAAAGACAATGACATTGTGAAAATTCCATATCGACAGCCCAACCATAAAAATAGATATTCTAAAAAGTGGGAAATGTTGAAAGATAGCGGTACCAATGTGATCAAATCTCCTAATGATAGATCAGTATGGAATGCCAACAGTCCACAACAAATCAATTTGGGATGGATTGATTCATCCACATATTGAAAGTTGTGCTCAACCTTTAGTAGTTCGTATCGACACATTTCGTCAGCTGTGACACCACAAAAGATGATGCAAAAACATTATAAGGCTTTGAGGACAAAGCCTTTCTAAGGAAGTGGCAATGTAACAAACTTAAATAATAACAACAATATGTATATATATCAATATGAATTATTAATATTAATACATATTGATATTCATAATTAATAATTAATAAATAGTTATTAGTCAACTATTCTAAAAAGACGCATCCTTTCATGGATGGTATCCAATGTGCCTTTCCAATTTATATATATATGGCACTCACTTTGTAATCTATCATCATATCTATTATATCATCAATTTATATATTATTATGGCTTATTTAATATTTCAAGTCTTTTGGTAATATTATTTGTGTAAGCGAATAATTATTTGCTTCAGCAATGAAAATCAATGAACCAAGTTATGCCAATGAATTCTATATATTTTTAATGAGATTAGTTGATTTATTCTATGTTTTTTTATTATATTGTGAGTTTCGGTGTTTTCAAAAAATCCAAATTTATAAGTGTTCAAATTGTATTTATAAATTCATAAATAGGTTTAGTACCCTCAAATACCCCATGGTGGCACCCAAATTATTCAATCTCTGTAAATAATTTATGTTAGACTAAGATTTTTTTAATATTTTCAACCATCAATCAATCTATTTATAATTTTGTTTATAAATAAACATGTTATCACATCATAAACACAATATGTTAATTTAAATATTTTTTTATTATATTTTAAAATTTGTTAATTTTATTATTATTATTATTTTCAATAACTAATGATGATGATGATAATAGTTAATGGCTACATAGACAATATTTTTGTCTATTGGATCCACTGTTCCTTGGGTTGTACCCCTCAATTATTTTCTCTTCTTAAGCCATGGATGGATCTGATAAAATAAACAGTTGGTGTTAAAAGAGGGTTGCAAGGCTAAGGAGGGTTATGCATGATGCACCTTCCCACTCCACTTTAGACAATTGATTCAATCCTTAAGTTAAGGGAGGATACTGTAAGTTTGGGATGTATAATTCCTTAGTTTGTCCCTGCCAGGTTCCTTAGGGATTGATATATGCTTTCATTGAGTAGATTTGCAACTAAAACCTATGGTGCATGTAGTGAGTTCTAAATGATGCTAGGGGATTTAAAATGTTATTTTGGGCGGGGAGGAGAAAAATGTCTTTGGGAAAAATAAATTAAATGGAATAGAACAATAGGGATGCCCTATTCATAGCTTATTTCCCTGAAATAATAGGAGAAAATCATGCATGAACAATAATTGTGGATCAATGCATTCAAGGAAAAAAATAGAATTCAACTATGAAGAGAAAAATTAACAACACATATGAGATATTATTTTCTCAATCCCTATGCCAAATTTCCTTGGTCCTAGTTTCAATTGAAAAAAAGGCCCATTTTAGACAATATTTCCTCAAATACTAGTGACAAATTGCATTCGTATTGGATTCAACTAAAAAATTGTCTCCTTTAAACATAATAACATGAGATAGAATTTTCCTAAAAAAAAATAGTGGCAAATTGCATATGTCCTGGCTTCAATTCAATAAAAATCTCACTAAAAATCACAATAAACATCAAGGGGGACCCATTGATCTCATCCATGATCCTATTGTCTTTCTCTAACAGAGGAATCTCTTTGATTTCATTACAATGAGGAGATAGTGGATTGATGGAAGCTTGTTATAATAATAAATCGACATGGTGCGTAGCCTTGATTCATCATTCGAACCCTCTTTTTTATTGAGACCTCTCTTTGTTAGATATTATATTTTACACTATGTTTATTGGACATTGGGTTCAACGCACAGTGTGAGTTTCATGACATGAACTAACAACCTCCCAAGATTCTAACTATGGATATTGTATAAAATATTAACACCTAGGGGTTGTGTTCTAACAACAAGAATAAGTCCAACAAATTGTATGAGAGCTATAGGTAAATTATTTGAAACTCATGCAAGTCGTGCGGCGGGGGGGGGGGCGATTGTTGAGAATTCGGTTCAACACTCCCACTGAGTTTTGTAACATGGACTAACCTGTGGGTTTTATTCTAACAATAATCGTAAGTCCAACAATATTGACTTTGTCAATGTCGTCGTGGGAGTCAACAAGAGAAAAATCGAGTCAATTGAATGAGTCAAGATTTGCTCTGGTGGGACTGAACAATAACAGACTAAACAAGAAACCAATGTATATAATAACCAAACAAAAATGATTGAAAGTAGAAGAAATTACAAATCACATGAGAATTCAAGTCAAGAATTAATAATGGAGAAACCCGAATGGTGAGAGCTCATGTTTTTTTTAGTAGTCATCTATGTGTCATAAGTCTATTAAGCCCATCAACCAACCTGCATCAATGTGTAGTGAGTCAAAATGTGCGTTTGCATGAATACATGTCAAATGAAGGAACCATGAGTAACTAATTAACCCTTCTCTTTCGGGACTAATCTTAGTGCAGTTAAGAACAAGAAACCCTCTCATATTTCGGCTTACAAGTATATATACAAATATCAAGGATTCTTGGGTTTCTACTGATCATGTTTTAGTTCTAGAAAGATGAAGGTATAATGTGATTGAGGAGACTAGCCATATTTGTAAAATACCCCTTATACCTTAATGTGTTAAACAATGTATTTTCGAATTAGGTGTCTGCAAAAACAAGTTTAGTAACCATTTCCAACAATAAGCCTTTAAAATGCATTCATAACATCATCATGTAAACAAGTGAAAAATGAAAACAAGCACAACATAATAATACAAAAGAGACAACCATATTCACGTGGTTCACCCCAACCTTGGGGTTACGTCCACCAAAGATAGTCCAGACCAAACTGTCCCGATATTTTTTTATTAAGTATTCAATCGAGGATACAAATCCACAGTTTCCAAAATGCAAACCTTTCAGCAAAAATCTTTTATAGAGGATAGTACCAACATAGCCTTTCTGCAAGGCCCCTTTTTCTGAACAATATTATTAAAACAAAATCCAGTATTCCCACTGAATCTAGCGTGAAAGTAAAGAGACAAGTGAAACCAAAAGTAAATACCATATCTCTCGGAGTGTGTCTAAGATGTTCCCCAATTTCCTTATTGGCATGAGGTCTATACCAATAGACTATGCTTCTTCGAGTGATACATAGCCATTACAAAGGTTACAATGCATAATAAGTAAGGCACAAGTGTGAGAAATGAAATAAGGGTATGCAGTAGGTCCATGGATGCAGACCCTTCCATCCCTAACCATGCATACGCCTTCCATAAACATATATTTATATATATATATATATATATATATATATATATAACCCTTTAGGATTTGTATACCAATTCCTTTATAATTTCCAGTTACAAACTTTTTCGTTGCTTACATTAATGTTGATTGCTTTCGTACTATTTCTGTACTCAAAAGGCACACAAATATTGAATAATCCAAGTGGGAGAAACATACCATGCAATAGATATCATACGAAAGCATACAACTAAAAGGGGGCGTCCAGGCCGCTAGATGGATCGCACCTCTTCGTAGTTTCTCAGATCCAAAAAAATGCCAACGCTACACACGAGACTGATCATAGATTTGCCAATGCATGGTACGGGTTTTCAAGCAATGCAGATAGCTACGCTCTAGGTCATCGGATCCTAAAAGTTTTTCATCTATAACCTATGGTGATTCTTCATCGATTTACCCAGGGTGTAGTAAAACAAACGGAAAACAACTATGCTCTGTAATTAATCAGAGAGTGGGTAATGACTTACAGATCTAAAATTTTACATTCAGACCAAATGATCTAAGTGTCAATAATGCAAGGATGCCTAAAGCATTAAAAGGTTCAAATAAGCAGACAGTCAGTCGAAGCTGATCCATTTCCCAAATTTTTTATATCCAAAACGAATTTCATATAGAGACTCCATTCCTAGAGACCTCATTCGAAACAAACCACCTAGAGACCCACAGCCTAGTTAAGAGGTTTGGGTCATTATTTACTGAAATGTGTTTTCTTAAAACGTTTTATGGGAGCCACTCCCAACTATCGGTACTCAGCTTGTTGGGTTGGGGAATCGTACTAAAAGGCATTCGATCAAACAGCCCACAGTTGAACTGGGTGCATGCCCTCTCGTACAACAACCTAGGATAAGAATGGATCTCTCTTTCTCTGGCACAGATCGAAAGAGAATATCAAGACCTACCACACAATCTGAAAGAATGCATGCAGTGAAAGAATTGCATCGTCTTAATCTGTTTAGACAAGATGCATTTATAAACAAAAGAAAGGTGGATAAATCACCTCTCAGGCACATACCAGATAGCCAAATGCATGGGCACTGGTCCAATCGTATCACCGGAAGTGAAATGCATCCATGCCCCACCCAACCATGCAACATCCCGCTATGTATCGGTTGGAATACCCTACGCATAGAATGGACAGTGGAATCCACGTCTAGATCAGCCCGTAGCTCCTGACAGGTATCTGGTTATAGGTTTCCCCATACAAGCATAGTGGGAAAAAAAACATTATTTTCCCCTCCGTCACGCAGAGGGTGTTTTCCAGCTCAGAAGGTCTCCCCCTCATTAAAACAGAAAGGGTTCTTTTTATTACTCAGCCCGCTCCCCCTTTCTTGGGCGCCTATACCAATATATGCTTGGAAACTTCTAACGTCTCTGAAAAATCAGTAAACAAGAATTTCGGCAACGCCTCCATCACGGGCCACGATGAGTCAGGAATTTTTAATGCCTCCATAACCTCTATTCCTCAGCGGTTAAAACCAGGTTTGTAATGCTTCCGTTATCTATGCTTCCATTAACTACCAACATAATAACGTTCCCTTAATCTATGCTTTCAAGAATTTAATACTAGTAAATAATGGTCCATCCTTGACTTAAACGGTAAGAATAATACGCATGCAGTTGTTTTGTTTAATCCGATACAAATATAATTTCCTTTTTTTATATCCAATACATATATAATTTCCTCTTTATATATGATTCCCGAGGTAATATAATCCAAAAGTATTATATGTATACTTCCCGCAATATACATATAGATGAAATATGATTCAATGTAATATATGTATAGTTTTTATCGATGATTTCCCTTTTATAAGATAATTCAACATATGTATAATTTCTTCCAATACATGTATATGTATGACTTCCTTTTTATAACATATGAAAGCCCTTTTATATATGTATATATATATATTCCACCATTATATAATATGTATATTATCTATGTCTTCTTTCTTTGATGCCTTTGACTAATGCGAGGTGGAAGAACCTTGTTCGGCGTGAGGTTTTATCTTCTCCCTTTTATGATTTATTTGTATTGGTTGTAGTTATCAAACCAATTGAAGTTCCTAAAGTACTTCTATAGGTTCCTCCCCTTAGGGAATCTAGCTTTACGTTGCGTCAATGTTTTATGTCTCTGATTTAATCACCTAATTTTTCTAGGTTTTACTGGTGGGGCCTTGGCCTTGAGCTCCTCACCAGAGAACCATTACAATAATGATAAACAAAATACTAGGGCATATAAGAGGGACATTACATCCTTCCCCCCTTAAAAATAACACCATCCTCGGTGTTCCTTTTTGTTCAGCCCATCTTTCTTCGTTTCATGAGACATCTTTTCTTGCTTTGCTTTTTCCATCCTGATCACGGTCGATCTTCCTTGTTTCTTCTCGAGTTACTGTCAATCACGACCTGCAGTTTTCCTGCAACGAAGTTTGGGTCTTCCCAAAATTTATTTATTAACTACGTCATAACTTAAAACTCAGCTTAAACATAAGCAAAATATCCTCGTGCAACACTACATTTAAAATTTATGGAACACTTCCTAGATTTTTAATGGTATCACAATACCCAATTATTTCCATAATGCCATTGATACATCAATAAAACGTGACTACTAGCATTGACATTCAAACAATCTTGAAATCTGATTATACAATTTTCATAATCCACAGCGGCTCCAATATACCTGTCGGTTCTATCTATCAATAAATGAACATATTACCTCATCGGTACAAGTTTACCTGTAATGCATATACCTTTTCCTGCATTGTTCCTTTCTTTGGATGTCCTCCATCCCTGCACACCAAGTGCCAACAGTACTCCAAGTACCAATTCAAGCCACCCAACACAAGGACGATACCAACCCTTCGTGTATCTCCTTTTGTGCTATTCAGGGTGCTTTATCATTATTCTTTTCTCTGGATGTTCCTCCATCCCAGCACTCCAAGTGCCAACAGTACTTCTAGTACCAACTCAAGCCACCCAACACAAGGAAAATACCCTATACCCCTCTGTAGGCGTATCTTCTTTTTGTGCTCTTCAGGGTGCTTCACCAAGCTGAGGCACTCCGTTCTCGCACACCCCACAGTGCCTAGAGGTTATTCTCTTCACAGAGTCCCCCACTCATGTGATAGTCCTCTAATGTGTGCGAAACGAGTCTTAACCAAATGTCTTACATCTAGGAATCCCCAGAATGCATAGTGGTCCCTCGTTGGCCCGGGGGAAAATAAGGTAGCTTTTAACCACTACCTCCATCACCACTTCCTCATCGTGACAACTTTATTCCCATGAGATTTTTCTCATATCTTCTTAACTCTTTCGGCCTTCCTCATGGCCACAATTTTCCATGCTTGCAATCACCCCATAGGTGGTCAGTTTATTATATCATTAACTCAAAGAACATCAAAATTTTAGCATAAATCATTCCTTACCCCCTTTCTCATTCATCAGTAAGAGCCTTTTCAATTCTTTTAACACCAGAATTGACAAGATAGGATTCACACAAAGCCACAAACCTTTTCAATTTACTCACAAACTAGTAGGTTCTTATTCTATTAAGAGTTAGAATTCCACGGGAAGAGTTTATTCCCTTTCTTACCATACTAAAAGATATCACACACGTTGATTGATTTTAAAATAATCCTGTACTGATTTAGTTTCCTTTTGAACCAAAAATAAAATGTATAATAAACATATAATTAAAGGAAAAACAAAGGAGACCATCTTTTCCACTTCTAGTCTTTACACCTAAACTAGCAAATAGAAACAATTTTATTGGAGTAAATGTGGGGCCTGTATTTAGAGGCCGTCCCTCATTTTTTGCAAACAACAATACATATAAATAACCACATCTTACGAATGCATTCTCATCTTTTGCAAACAACAATATATTTAAATAACCAAATTAAACTCATCTTTTGCAAACATAATTAAATATTAATAACCAAACTTTATGGCTCGCATCCTCATCTTCTACAAACCACAATAAATAACCAAAATTTTAGGTTTGCATTATCATCTTTTTCAAACAGCAATAAATATAAATAACCACATTTTACGAATGCATTCTCATCCTTTGCGAACAACAATAAATTTAAATAACCAAATTATTTTCATCTTTTATAAATAAAATTAAATATTACTAACCAAACATTACGGCTTGCATTCTCATATTTTGAGAACAATAGTAAATATAAATAATCAAAATTTTCGGTTTACAATATCATCTTTTGCAAACAGCAATAAATATAAATAACCACTCTTTAGGGCATGCATTTTCTTCCTTTGAGAACAACAATAAATACAAATGACCAAACTTGACATCTTGCATTCTCATATTTTGCAAACAACATTAAATTTAAATAACCACTTTCCATCTTGCATTCTCATCTTTTGCAAACAACAATAAATAGATATAACCAAATCATTCTCATCTTTTACAAACAGGATTAAATATTAATAACCAAACTTTACGGCTTGCATTCTCATCTTTTGCAAACAACAATAAATATATATAACCAAAATTTTAGGTCTACATTATCATCCTTTGCAAAAAGCAAAAGCATAAATAACCAAAAATTTTCTTTTGCATTCTCATCTTTTGCGAACAACGATATATATATATATATATATATATATATATAACTAGATTTTACTGCGTGTCTTGGACTTATTAGAAAACTACATAGTCTAGATCCAAAACCTTGATAAAAGTAGGTAGAATTACATACCTACTTTGTAGGTAAACCAAATATAGACCTGAAACTGAAATTGCCGGCAAAAATTACACATAGAATACAAACCTGAAATCTTATAACTAGGAAATGGTTTAGGAGTCCAAGACCCTTCACGGTATACTATCTCAGATCTCATAGATAGGATCCCATAATTTCAATACAAAGGGTTAGATGTATATGAATATACCAAATCACTTGCAGGAAATTATAAACAATCACTTGCGTTCAAACCAAAGAGAAGAAAATTTAAATGCACAACAACCCTCCCATTAAGTGCAACCAACAACAAAAACCCTAAATACAGTCATAAAAACTATTGGATATATACCAGCAATTAACATACTGCCAAAATATATCAATATCAATAGTCAATCTATTGCTCTGATGGGAGATGATGAGACTATCAAAAATTGCCAGAAATTGGTGATCAGAAACATGGCTAAAGAAGAATCAATATCCTGTAATTGAAACACGATTTTACTATGGTGTAACAAGACCTAGATTCAAAAGAATACCTTGATATCAGGAAGCATAATAGTGATGAAAACTTCAAGGACGGGGGGCGCCATGGCCGTTCCTTCTCTCTGCTATGGTTGTCTTCTTGGTCTCTTTCACTTTCAAAGTCATAGGCAATCAATTAGCCAGGTTCATGACGAATTCATTTTTTTATCAAAATGCAGGGATTTCCCATTTTTGCTAAAATCAATGCATATATCATTGCTTACAGACAGCACAAGGATCCCCTCGCATAACCCAATCTCAGAATTAAACAAGAACCGGTATCAAAGACACTTCCAGACATAACATGTTATAAATGAAATGAGTAGTGGTAAAAAAAAGTACTTACCATAAAGTTCATACTTACGAGAATTCAATTGAGGGCTTTGTTTTTCAACCAGCGCCATGATGAGAGCAGATTTTCCAATTCGTTAAATCCCAGGTATAATCAATATTCAAATAGAGAGGGTCCAACAACAAGGGATAATATCCAAAGATGAATATGAAAATATGGAAAATATTATGTCCCAAATTTGTGAACCCTATCAAGTGAATATAAAGGATCATGCGGATACCAGTTATGAGATCCAAAGCAATTTTGTGGAACATTGGAAAATAGTTTGGAAAAAGTCAGATAGGATTGCAGATCAAAAATATCCAGCCAAAATTGGACCAGATATCAGAATTAGACTGACTCCCAGAAGGTTATAAGTAAAAGTACCCCAAAATTCAAGAGCTTTGATCACCGGATCACCAAATAGACCCCGAAATACAGAACTTTGAACTAATTGAAACACCAATGCAAAATGCAAAACAAGACTCGGGCTCTATGGGAGATGCAAAGTGGACAAGAATGTATGGATGGATTGATATGGAAAGTCACCATACACCCCGAATAAACACGTATGCTCACTTCATCTCCTCACGCGCACAACGCACATGAATCCTGTGAATTTTGCTCCAAAGGATAAGCTCCAAGCAAATCTTCTTCCAAACGTAATCCTGCAACTATCATGTTAGCCCATTCTTAAGGGTCCAGTGTTGTAGCTGGCTCTGATACCATATGTAAAATACCCCTTATACCTTAATGCGTTAAGCAATGTGTTTTCGAATTAGGTGTCTGCAAAAACAAGTTTAGTAACCATTTCCAACAATAAGCCTTTAAAATGAATTCATAACATCATCATGCAAACAAGTGAAAAAGGAAAACAAGCACAACATAATAATACAAAAGAGACAACCATATTCACGTGGTTCACCCCAACCTTGGGGTTACGTCCACCAAAGATAGTCCAGACCAAACCGTTCGGATATTTTTTTATTAAGTATTCAATCAAGGTTACAAATCCACAGTTTCCAAACTGCAAACCTTTCAGCAAAAATCTTTTATAGAGGATAGTACCAACATAGCCTTTCTGCAAGGCCCCTTTTTTTGAACAATATTATTAAAACAAAATCCAGTATTCGCACGGAATCTAGCGTGAAATTAAAGAGACAAGTGCAACCAAAAGTAAATACCATATCTCTCGGAGTGTGTCTAAGATGTTCCCCAATTTCCTTCTTGGCATGAGGTCTATACCAATAGACTATGCTTCTTCATGTGATACATAGCCATTACAAAGGTTACAATGCATAATAAGTAAGGCACAAGTGTGAGAAATGAAAAAAGGGTATGTAGTAGGTCCATGGATGCAGACCCTTCTATACCTAACCAAGCATACACCTTCCATAAATATAGATTTATATATATATATATATATAACCCTTCTGGATTTGTATACCAATTCCTTTATAATTTCCAGTTACAAACTTTTTCGTTGCTTACGTTAATGTTGATTCCTTTAGTACTATTTATGTAGTCAAAAGGCGCACAAATCTTGAATAATCTAACTCGGAGAAACATACCATGCAATAGATATCATACTAAAGCATACAACTAAAAGGGGGCATCCAGGCCGCTATATGGATCGCACCTATTCGTAGTTTCTCAAATCCAAAAAATGCCAACGCTACATAGGATACTGATCATAGATTTGCCAATGCATGGTACGGGTTTTCAAGCAATGCAGACAGCTACGCTCTAGTTCATAGGATCCTGAAAGTTTTTCATCTATAACCTACGGTGATTCTTCATGGATTTACCTAGGGTGTAGTAAAATAAAGGGAAAACAACTACGCTCTGTAATTAAGCAGAGAGTGGTTAATGACTTACAGATCTAAAATTTTACATTCAGACCAAATGATCTAAGTGTCAATAATGAAAGGATACCTAAAGCATTAAAAGGTTCAAATAAGCAGACAGTCAGTCGAAGCTGATCCATTTCCCAAATTTTTTATATACAAAATGAATTTCATATAGAGACTCCATCCCTAGAGACCTCATTTGAAACAAACCACCTAGAGACCCGCAGCCTAGTTAAGAGGTTTGGGTCATTATTTACTGAAATGCGTTTTCTTAAAATGTTTTGTGGGAGACGCTCCCAACTACCGGTACTCAGCTCGTTGGGTTGGGGAACTGTACTAAAAGGCATTCGATCAAATAGCCCACAGTTGAACTGGGTGCGTGCTCTCTTGTACAACAACCTAGGATAAGAATGGCTCTCTCTTTCTCTGGCGCAGATCGAAAGAGAATATCAAGACCTACCACACAATCTGAAAGAATGCATGCAGTGAAAGAATTGCATCTTCTTAATCCGTTTAGACAAGATGCATTTATAAACAAAAGGAAGGTGGAGAAATCACCTCTCAGGCACATACCAGATAGCCAAACGCATGGACACTGGTCCAATCGTATCACCGGAAGTGAAATGCATCCATGCCCCACCCAACCATGCAACATCCCACTAGGTATCGGTTGGAATACCCCACGCAGAGAATGGACAGTGGCATCCACGTCCAGATCTGCCAGTAGCTCTTGACCGGTATTTGGTTATAGGTTTCCCCACGCAAGCATAGTGGGAAAAAAAACCTTTCTTTTCTAGTTATAGGTTTCCCCACGCAAGCATAGTGGGAAAAAAAACCTTTCTTTTCCCCTCCTTCATGCATAGGGCGTTTTCCAGCTCAGAAGATATCCGACTCATTAAAACGGAAAGGGTTCTTTTTATTACTCAGCCCGCTCCCCCTTCCTTGGGTGCCCATACCAATATATGCCTGGAAACTTCTAACGTCTCTGAAAAATCAGTGAGCAAGAATTTTGGCAACGCCTCCATCATCGGCCACGATGAGTCACGCATTTTTAATGCCTCCATAACCTCTATTCCTCAGTGGTTAAGACCAGGTTTGTAATGCTTCCGTTATCTATGCTTCCATTAATTTCCAACATAATAATGTTCCCTTAATCTATGCTTTCAAGAATTTAATACTAGTAAATAACGGTCCATCCTTGACTTAAACGGTAAGAATAATACGCATGCAGTTGTTTTGTTTCATCCGATACAAATATAATTTCCTTTTTATATATCCAATACATATATAATTTCCTCTTTATATATGATTCCCGAGGTAATATAATTAAAAAGTATTATATGTATACTTCCCCCAATATACATATAGATGAAATATGATTCAATGTAATATATGTATAGTTTTTATCGATGATTTCCCTTTTATAAGATAATTCAACATATGTATAATTTCTTCCAATACATGTATATGTATGACTTCCTTTTTATAACATATGAAATCCCTTTTATATATGTATATATATATATATATTCCACCATTATATAATATGTATATTATCTGTCTTCTTTCTTTGATGCCTTTGACTAATGCGAGGTGGAAGAACCTTGTTCGGCGTGGGGTTTTATCTTCTCCCTTTTATGATTTATTTGTATTGGTTGTAGTTATTGAACCAATTGAAATTCCTAAACGACTTCTATAGGTTCCTCCCCTTAGGGAATCTAGATTTACGTTGCGTCAATGATTTATGTCTATGATTTAATCACCTAATTTTTCTAGGTTTTACTGGTGGGGCCTTGGTCTTGAGCTCCTCACCAGAGAACCATTACAATAATGATAAACATAATACTAGGGAATATAAGAGGGACATTACATCCTTCCCCCCTTAAAAATAAGTCGTCCTCATTGTTCCTTTTTGTTCAGCCCATCTTTCTTCGTTTCATGGGACATCTTTTCTTGCTTCGCTTTTTCCATCCTGATCACCGTCGATCTTCCTTGTTTATTCTCATGTTGCTGTCAATCACGACCTGCATTTTTCCTGCAACCAAGTGTGGGTCTTCCCAAAATTTATTTATTAACTACGTCATAACTTAAAACTCAGCTTAAACATAAGCAAAAGATCCTCGTGCAACATTACATTTACAATTTATGGAACACTTCCTAGATTTTTAATGGTATCATTATACCCAATTATTTCCATAATTCCATTGATACATCAATAAAACATGACTACTAGCATTGACATTCAGACAATCTAGAAATCTGATTATACAATTTTCATAATCCACAGTGGCTCCAATATACCTGTCGGTTCTATCTATCAATAAATGAACATATTACCTCATCCATACAAGTTTACTTGTAATGAACATAAATTTTCCCGCATTGTTCCTTTCTTTGGATGTCCTCCATCCCAGTACACCAAGTGCCAACAGTACTCCAAGTACCAATTCAAGCCACCCAACACAAAGACGATATCAACCCTTCGTGTATCTCCTTTTGTGCTATTCAGGGTGCTTTATCATTATTCTTTTCTCTGGATGTTCCTCCATCCCAGCACTCCAAGTGCCAACAGTACTTCCAGTACCAACTCAAGACACCCAACACAAGGACAATACCCTATACCCCTCTGTAGGTGTATCTCCTTTTTGTGCTCTTCAGGGTGCTTCACCAAGCTGAGGTACTTCGTTCTCGCACACCCCATAGCGCCTAGAGGTTAATCTCTTCAAAGAGTGCCCCACTCATGTGACAGTCCTCTAATGTGTGCAGAACGAGTCTTAACCAAATGTCTTACATCTAGGCGTCCCCAGAAGGCATAGTGGTCCCTCACTGGCCCGGGGGAAAACAAGGTAGCTTTTAACCACTACCTCCATCACCACTTCCTCATGGTGGCAACTTTATGCCCATGATATTTCTCTCATATCTTAACTCTTTCGGCCTTCCACATGGCCACAATTTTCCATGCCTGCAATCACCCCATAGGTGGTCAGTTTATCATATCATTAACTCAAAGAACATCAAACTTTTAGCATAAATCATGCCTTACCCCCTTTCTCATTCATCAGTAAGAGCCTTTTCAATTCTTTTAACACCAGAATTGACAAGAAAGCATTCACACAAAGCCACAAACCTTTTCAATTTACTCACAAACTAGTAGGTTCTTATTCTATTAAGAGTTAGAATTCCACGGGAAGAGTTTATTCCCTTTCTTACCATACTAAAAGATATCACACACGTTGATTGATTTTAAAATAATCCTGTACTGATTTAGTTTCCTTTTGAACCAA
Source organism: Pseudotsuga menziesii (assembly GCA_001517045.1). NCBI lineage: Eukaryota > Viridiplantae > Streptophyta > Pinopsida > Pinales > Pinaceae > Pseudotsuga > Pseudotsuga menziesii. Next base: position 211,791 of record LPNX010192786.1, on the reverse strand, counting down.
AAATAAAATGTATAATAAACATATAATTAAAGAAAAAACAAAGGAGACCATCTTTTCTGCTTCTAGTCTTTACACCTAAACTAGCAAATAGAAACAATTTTATTGGAGTAAATGTGGGGCCTGTATTTAGAGGTCGTCCCTCATCTTTTGCAAACAACAATACATATAAATAACCACATCTTATGAATGCATTCTCATCTTTTGTAAACAACAATATATTTAAATAACCAAATTATTCTCATC
>LPNX010192786.1:172005-208770 GCA_001517045.1 Pseudotsuga menziesii | reverse complement strand
TATATATATATATATATAGATTTTACTACGTGTCTTGGACCTATTACAAAACTACATAGTCTAGATCCAAAACCTTGATAAAAGTACGTAGAATTACATACCTGCTTTGTAGGTAAACGAAATAGAGACCTGAAACTGAAATTGCCGGCAAAAGTTACACATAGAATACAAACCTGAAATCTTATAACTAGGAAATGGTTTAGGAGTCCAAGACCCTTCACGGTATACTATCTCATATCTCATAGATAGGATCCCATAATTTCAATACAAAGGGTTAGATGTATATGAATATACCAAATCACTTGCAGGAAATTATAAACAATCACTTGCGTTCAAACCGGAGAGAAGAAAATTTAAATGCACAACAACCCTCCCATTAAGTGCAACCAACAACAAAAACCCTAAATACAGTCATAAAGACTATTGGATATATACCAGCAATTGACATACTGCCAAAATATATCAATATCGATAGTCAATCTATTGCTCTGATGGGAGATGATGAGACTATCAAAAATTGCCAAAAATTGGTGATCAGAAACATGGCTAAGGAAGAATCAATATCCTGTAAGTGAAACACGATTTTACTATGGTGTAACAAGGCCCAGATTCAAAAGAATACCTTGATATTGGGAAGCATAACAGTGATGAAAACTGCAAGGACGGGGGGCGCCATGGCTGTTCCTTCTCTCTGCTATGGTTGTCTTCTTGGTCTCTTTCACTTTCAAAATCATAGGAAATCAATTAGCCAGGTTCATGACGAATTCATTTTTTATCAAAACGCAGGGATTTCCCATTTTTGCTAAAATCAATGCATATATCATTGCTTATAGACAGCACAAGGATTCCCTCGCATAACCCAATCTCAGAATTAAACAAGAACCGGTATCAAAGACACTTCCAGACATAACATGTTATAAATAAAATGAGTAGTGGTAAAAAAGAAGTACTTACCAGAAATTTCATACTTACGAGAATTCAATTGAGGGCTTTGTTTTTCAACCGGCGCCATGATGAGAGCAGATTTTCCAATTCGTTAAATCTCAGGTATAATCAATATTCAAATAGAGAGGGTCCAACAACAAGAGATAATATCCAAAGATGAATATGAAAATATGGAAAATATTATGTCCCGAATTTGTGAACCCTATCAAGTGAATATAAAGGCTCATGTGGATACCAATTATGAGATCCAAAGCAATTTTGTGGAAAATTGGCAAATAGTTTGGAAAAAGTCAGACGGGATTGCAGATCAAAAATATCCAGCCAAAATTCGACCAGACATCAGAATTAGACTGACTCCCAGAAGGGTTATAAATAAAAGTACCCCAAAATTCAAGAGCTTTGATCACCGGATCACGAAATAGACCCTAAAATACAGAACTTTGAACTAATTGAAACACCAATGCAAAATGCAAAATAGGACTCGGGAGCTGTGGGAGACGCAAAGTGGACAAGAATGTATGGATGGATTGATATGGAAAGTCACCATACACCCCGAATAAACATGTATGCTCACTTCATCTCCTCACATGTACAACGCACATGAATCCTGTGAATTTTGCTTCAAAGGATAAGCTCGCAGCAAATCTTCTTCCAAATGTAATCTTGCAACTATCATGTTAGCCCATTCTTAAGGGTCCAGTGTTGTAGCTGGCTCTGATACCATATGTAAAATACCCCTTATACCTTAATGCGTTAAGCAATGTGTTTTCGAATTAGGTGTCTGCAAAAACAAGTTTAGTAACCATTTCCAACAATAAGCCTTTAAAATGCATTCATAACATCATCATGTAAACAAGTGAAAAAGGAAAACAAGCACAACATAATAATACAAAAGAGACAACCATATTCATGTGGTTCACCCCAACCTTCGGGTTACATCCACCAAAGATAGTCCAGACCAAACCGTCTGGATATTTTTTTATTAAGTATTCAATCAAGGTTACAAATCCACAGTTTCAAAACTGCAAACCTTTCAGCAAAAATCACTTATAGAGGATAGTACGAACATAGCCTTTCTGCAAGGCCCGTTTTTTTGAACAATATTATTAAATCAAAATCCAGTATTCCCACTGAATCTAGCGTGAAAGTAAAGAGACAAGTGCAACCAAAAGTAAATACCATATCTCTGGGAGTGTGTCTAAGATGTTCCCCAATTTCCTTCTTGGCATGAGGTCTATACCAACAGACTATGCTTCTTCGAGTGATACATAGCCATTAAAAAGGTTACAATGCATAATAAGTAAGGCACAAGTGTGAGAAATGAAATAAGGGTATGCAGTAGGTCCATGGATGCAGACCCTTCCATCCCTAACCATGCATACGCCTTCCATAAACATATATTTATATATATATATATATATATATATATATATATAACCCTTTAGGATTTGTATACCAATTCCTTTATAATTTCCAGTTACAAACTTTTTCGTTGTTTACATTAATGTTGATTCCTTTCGTACTATTTCTGTACTCAAAAGGTGCACAAATCTTGAATAATCCAAGTGGGAGAAACATACCATGCAATAGATATCATACTAAAGCATACAACTAAATGGGGGTGTCCAGGCCACTAGATGGATCACACCTCTTCATAATTTCTCAGATCCAAAAAATACCAACGCTACGCAGGAGACTGATCATAGATTTGCCAATGCATGGTACAGGTTTTCAAGCAATGCAGACAGCTACGCTCTAGGTCATAGGATCCTAAAATTTTGTCATCTATAACCTATGGTGATTCTTCACCGATTTACCCAAGGTGTAGTAAAACAAAGGGCAAACAACTATCCTCTGGAATTAAGCAGAGAGTGGGTAATGACTTACAGATCTAAAATTTTACATTCAGACTAAACGATCTAAGTGTCAATAATGCAAGGATTCCTAAAGCATTAAAAGGTTCAAATAAGCAGACAATCAGTGGAAGCTGATCCATTTCCCAAATTTTTTATATGCAAAACGAATTTCATATAGAGACTCCATTCCTAGAGACCTCATTCGAAACAAACCACCTAGAGACCCGCAGCCTCGTTAAGAGGTTTGGGTCATTATTTACTGAAATGCGTTTTCTTAAAATGTTTTATGGGAGCCACTCCCAACTACCGGTACTCAGATCATTGGGTTGGGGAACCGTACTAAAAGGCATTCGATCAAACAGCCCACAGTTGAATTGGGTGTGTGGTCTCTTGCAAAGCAACCTAGGATAAGAATGGCTCTCTCTTTCTCTGGCGCAGATCAAAAGAGAATATCAAGACCTACCACACAATCTGAAAGAATGCATGTAGTGAAAGAATTCCATCTTCTTAATCCATTTAGAGAAGATGCATTTATAAACAAAAGAAAGGTGGAGAAATCACCTCTCAGGCACATACCAGATAGCCAAACGCATGGGAACTGGTCCAATCGTATCACCGGAAGCGAAATTCATCCATGCCCCACCCAACCACGCAACATCCCACTAGGTATCGGTTGGAATACCCCACGCAGAGAATGGACAGTGGCATCCACATCCAGATCCGCCCGTAGCTCTTGACCGGTATCTTGTTATAGGTTTCCCCACGCAAGCATAGTGGGAAAAAAACCATTCTTTTCCCCTCCTTCATGCAGAGGGTGTTTTCCAGCTCAGAAGGTCTCCCCCTCATTAAAACGAAAAGGGTTCTTTTTATTACTTATCCCGCTCCCCCTTCCTTGGGCACCCATACCAATATATGCCTGGAAACTTCTAACGTCTCTGAAAAATCAATGAACAAGAATTTTGGCAACACCTCCATCACCGGCCACAATGAGTCACGCATTTTTAATGCCTCCATAACCTCTATTCCTCAGTGATTAAAACCAGGTTTGTAATGCTTCTGTTATCTATGCTTCCATTAACTGCCAACATAATAACGTTCCCTTAATCTATGCTTTCAAGAATTTAATACTAGTAAATAACGGTCCATCCTTGACTTAAACGGTAAGAATAATACGCATGCAGTTGTTTTGTTTAATCCGATACAAATATAATTTCCTTTTTATATATCCAATACATATATAATATCCTCTTTATATATGATTCCTGAGGTAATATAATTAAAAAGTATTATATGTATACTTCCCCCAATATACATATAGATGAAATATGATTCAATGTAATATATGTATAGTTTTTATCGATGATTTCCCTTTTATAAGATAATTCAACATATGTATAATTTCTTCCAATACATGTATATGTATGGCTTCCTTTTTATAACATATGAAAGCCCTTTTATATATGTATATGTATATATATTCCACCATTATATAATATGTATATTATCTATGTCTTCTTTCTTTGATGCCTTTGACTAATGCAAGGTGGGAAAACCTTGTTCGGCGTGAGGTTTTATCTTCTCCCTTTTATGATTTATTTGTATTGGTTGTAGATATTGAACCAATTGAAGTTCCTAATGGACTTCTATAGGTTCCTCCCCTTAGGGAATCTAGCTTTACGTTGCGTCAATGATTTATGTCTCTGATTTAATCACCTAATTTTTCTAGGTTTTACTGGTGGGGCCTTGGCCTTGAGCTCCTCACGAGAGAACCATTACAATATGATAAACAAAATACTAGGGCATATAAGAGGGACATTACAATATTCTTCGCATCTATTGGCTAGAAGAACATGAAGAGACAGTGTTGTCACATTGAACAAATCTTCTTGATGCCTTTTGATTGTTTAGAAAGTCATCTCACATGTGTTGGAGTCATCAAATTATATAGGGCATGTATGATGAATAAATATTGTATAAGATTGTGTCTATCAACATAGTCTATATATCGTTAGATCTATAGCCTTGATTGAGTCAATTTGACTCAGATCAAAACAAGGAGTTGAATGGGACTAGGAACTTGCTCAGGGCACCAATACTACCCTAGAATGGTTTAAACCTTCCGTGTTATGTCAAAAAGGTCCAAATTTCATGCCTAATCACATTAGTAAAATTCTGCTCCAATTTGGTGAGAGGATATCACTTTCCTTGAGCTAGGATTTATCCTACTTTGGTCACCTAAGACAAGGGAATTGTTTGCATTTTTGTGTGGTGTTCTTGATTTCCAACAATGGTGTCGATGGTAAGGGTTTATTGAACATATGTATGGATGTCTTCTAGATATTTAAGACTTAAGTTTATCTATTATAAATGTGGTGGAAATACAGTCAAATAAAGTCTACATTGATTATAGGATGCAAACCCATATATGTTGGAATGTGGGGCTTAAAATCATTTTCCCAAACTTTCTCAAGAATAATGCAAGGACAATATCATAAAGTGTTGGTATTCCTATGAAATCTAACAAATATTTTCTTCTTAAGATGCAACTACACCTGATCCCAAATTTGAATGAATGGGGAATAAGATGTATGTCATTTTGGGATTTTGATTTCTCACTAGACCGAAGCAACGCCTCTCATCATTATTTTTGAATCACACAAAACATATCTTTGATATTGATTTATTTTTCAAATTCTTAGTTTTTATGGTCTATGTTTATTGAACTTGTTGATTCACCTAATTCAATAGGCGTTAAGCGATTAAATATATATCATACTTCAAACGTAGTCTATCTTGTTGAATTGTACCTATGTGCTCAATTATAGCTATGATGAATGTACATGAGACTTTCATCCCATGTTCTCTGATGCTTGTGGTTGTGCATGATAAATATCTGTACCACCTTGTGATTTACAACTTTTGTATTTCTTTTGGTTGAGCATGGAACATGATCAGGATAGATAATAGTGTGTCGAGTTGGCACCATAGTGTTTTATAAAAGGAGTTGACAAACATGGAATCTTTGTTAGAGATGATTTTAGTGAGTAAGCCGTAGTGTTTCCAAACATTCTTGAAGAAAAACTACACAGAATATTGTGTTGTCATAGAATTCTTACAAGGAATGAGGAAAACCCTTTGTTGCAGCTACAACAATTTCTCAAAATTCTAAAAAAAATTTGGACCCTCCTTTACTTTGAATAAGTTGGTTTTCTACCTGGTTTTAGTCTGATGACTTTTGGTCTATGGATTTTGGAACGTTGTTCAGCTCTTTGAATTGCTATCAATCGATCTGTTTTATCTCCTTTAATGCTTGAAAGAATCCCATCCTTGATCGAGCTCATCGTTAATTTTGTATATCTTTCAAAACCATTTTGAATCGGGAGTTCAGTCTTTCATTTTTTCCCCGCCGTTGCGGAGGTTGGTTGCTTTGTATTTCACCGTTGCGGGTGGTTTTCGAGTCTCTACTGTTTCGGGTGTTCTTTTTTTCCGCGTCAGAAGGGGATGAATACTTCCATGGCCGACGTTGCGGACGGGTTATGGTTTTGGACTCCGCCGTTGCGGACCATTTCGAATTCTGAGTTTTCGTTTCCCGCCAATCCATGTGTATCGGAGCTCTTTACCTTCTGTTCCCTTTGCTGTTGCGGGCCGGTCTGAGTCTCGCTTTTCCGATGAAGAATCTCTGGGTTCCCGATGTAAGTTTACGATCATTGCTTTATTGGGCTTCCTACTGTTGTGGACGAATTTCAATTTACGGACGCCCGACGTTGCGGGGGAGTCTGAATTGTTGACCCCGATCTAGGTCCCCGCCGACGCCCGATCAGCGTTTTGTTATTTATTTATGCGCTAGGGTTGACGTTGCGGATGCGGTAAAGTTGGTGACTGTCCACCGTTGCGGATGGGCTGGGGCTCTCGCTGCCCGATTCACTTTCGTCCCACAGCCGATTCAAAGCCCGCCGCACGTGCGAGCTTTTTATATATACGGCGACCGGTTTGGATTTTTGTATTGTTGTTTATTTCACCGAGTTTTCATTGTCCTCTCTGTACTGTCGACTCCGCGAACCTTGTGGCTCTCCGTACTTGCACCCGCGTCCAGGTGTCAAGTGGAAACTCAATTGTTGTCGCCTCATCAGCTGCGCATCACTACCAGGTAGGATCGGTATCGCCATACCTCTTGCTATTCAAGGTTTTGATTGGGTGATGTTCGCTGTGGTGAGGGTATTACTAGGGTTGTGTCCTCATTTCCTTTTCGGCCTACGTACGGAGTTTTTTCACCCCGAGGCTAGGTGCCGTAGTCGTTTGTCTTATGTTTTGCACCCGTATGAGGAGTTTTGCCGGTTGGGTTAACTATTCGCGTTCTGGGAAGGGGGACGTTTCCTTTAAAAGCTTTTATTTCAATCATTTCGACCTTGGCCTGTTCTTTCTTTTTGTCCCGCGCGCAATGGATGAAGGCACGGTGCAGGCGGTCGTTATGCCGCCTGCACCTGTTCTCTCCTTGTAATCATGAGACCTGGTGAGAGGTTTGATTGGGTTTTTCTTGTGGTTCATCATTGTTTTCCCCGTCCTCCCGGTTTCAAACCCATACCTCTGCCCGCGTTGCGCAGTCCGTCAATCTCGACTGCTTAAAACCCTAGGTGTTATGAGGGCTGTGCCGCTAAAGTGTTTGCCTTTTGAAAATCTCATGGATGGTGGTTCTGGTGGGAGCGTCGTGTGCAAAAAATTAATGTTGATGCCCACAGTGTATAACCACACTAATGTAATTACCTTGCCGAGAGAAGCATAGGATGTTGCAGTTTTTATCCTTGAAGAAGCCCTGTCGTCAAAATGTTTGATATTGTGGATAGTTGTAGTCGCACCTTGCATTTGAAATTTATGCATTTGCATTGCGAATCTTTTTCATTGGAGAAAATGGCATACTGTGAAATAATGTATATTTAATGCTAGGCCAGTTGATAAATAAATCCAGTTCTATTATTATGCAGTTGAAGGACATTGCTCATTATATTGCAGTAGTAGACTGAGTATATGTCATGCTGGTAGTTCTGATAATCAAGGCATGGTTGGGTTATTCATACATGTGATGGTTTCTTTTCTTGCTTGCACATTAACATAGAATAATAGCACATTACACAGTATTGCATGCTAGTTCAATTCTTCAGCCTGAAGGGCTTATGTCTGAATTTCATTACAGTCATGATACACTTGAGAAAGAATAAACTGCTGCACAATGTTCACAAATTCGAATTGCTTAATGTCATAATGTTATACATGGCAAGAAGAAGCCCAACTTACAATGTCCAAGAGGCAGAAAAAGAAGGCCCCTATGGTCGAAGAACAAACAGCAATAGAAGTCGTCACACAAACGGAATATATATATGAGGACACCCAATGTGTCTCTGGTGTTGAGCCTAAGTATAAATGGGGTGAGATATACAGAATGATTTCCCACAGGGAAGTCCCAGACATGGGTCTTGAAGAAGAACCCATTTATTCCAACATAGAAAAATCAGCCATCATGAAGGTGGCTACCAGACCAGAGCTGTTCCCATGCTCTAATGTAATGAGGTGGATTCTTCCCCACTCAAACAACAACACAATGCTTATAGGAAATGTTGAGGGTCAGGGCTATGCTGCGTTTAGCCCTGGATATGTGGCATTGGCTTACCACCTGCCAGAACCTCAAGTATTTCTATCTAATGCTTGGCTGAATAACCTCAGGATGGATTTGGTGGAAACTATGAAGAGAATTCTCTTGCCAGGAAATCTCTATCGACACAGAACAACCGAGGATTATGACACAACGACTTTAAGAGCTCCTTACAGATTTATTGCTCTGATGCTAAATCGGATCTTTGGTAGAGCCAATGGAAGACTTTTCAAATTTGAGTGGGTACCCCTTATATTCGATGTGGCAACGGAAGGAACAGTCTTCAACTGGGCTAGCCTAGTATCAAGTAGTCTCTCTTCTTGCGTAGCTGCAGCCTTGGGAGGAGGAGAAGCCCGGAAAAAATCTGAATTCTATATGAGTTCCATTTTGATAGACTGCATACTATGCCACCAACCTTTCCCTGGTCTCAAGTGTGCCTGGGATAGGGGAAAATGCCTGTATATGCAGCTTACAAACCACTGTGGGCCCATCAGTACCACAGTTATTACCGAGATATCTGTGAGCATTTTATTATGCCACTATACACGCTTATCTTCCAGAAGGAATGTGACTGCATGTCTGAAGAGGCTATGCAGGTAATAGAGGAGTATGGAGATTATTTCTTGACAGAAAATGGTATGTATCTTAGAATGTTTGGAGGATCAAAGACACCTTATATACTGCCAAAGTATGCAACAGATTATATAATCCATAAAGAGGCGGTTAGACAGGTGTTTATTGACGGAGTTGGTCATTTCTTGTTCCAGCACAAGAAAACTGCATATCCCCCTTTACCATTCAAGCTGGGTAGCTGTAGATTCACCAATGTGAAGCAAGCTCCGGAATTTATAGAGGAACTAGGGAAGTTCCATTTTGGGGAAATGCCTTTCTGGCGCAATGACACTCATGGTAGAGTGGCGGAGCACTGCAAGAAGCACAAGGTGTTTTATGAGTACACCCATCATTTCGATAGTGACGAATCCATTTTCAGGAAGGCCCCAAACATGACAGCACTCAGCAGAAGATTCAAACCAAAGAACCCCACCAAAGGTGGAAAAGGGGCAGATCAAGCCAAAGCTGAACAAGCCAGAGCTGAAGAAGGAGCCAGAAGGATAAGGGGGGAAGCTCAGAGGCTGGAAAATGAGGCTGCAGAGTGGCTGCAGAAGGGAGAAGAAGAGAAAAGGAAAGCTGCCCAAGAAGCAGCTGAACTAGCAAAAGAAGCAGCCAGAGAAACAGAAGAGGCAGCTAGGCAAGCAGCCGAAGAAGCACAGAGAAAACTAGATGAAGAGCTACAAGAGCAGGAGGCTGAAAAAATAAAGTTAACACAACAGTCAGCCTCAGAAACACCAGCAGGGCAGAGTCAGGAAGAGGGAAACCCTAAGGTGCAAACCCTTCACGTGCCTACTGCTAGCACTCCTATAACCCCATATGCTCCAGCTAGTGCCTTTCGTCCAAAAGAAGGTGGAAGAAGTCCCTGACTTCAGCACTGTCTATTACGACAGGGCCACCAAAAGAATCATGAGGAGAACAGAAAAGAAGGTGGAGGCGAAATATCTATCAGGGAAGATGGTCACGGATACAGTAGTCATGCTAGGGACAGAAAAGGATCCTATGTTCACGATAAGAGCAAGGACTGCACTAATAGATGCCTCCACTGATAACATAAACAAGTTAATGATTGAACTAGAGTCAGCTAAGAAGACCTCTGCTCAGCTTAAGGATATGCTGAGACAAGAAAGAGGAGAGGGTAGCAGACTTAAGAGGAAGTATGAGCACGTGTTAAGGGAAATGGAATCCACAAAGGGTGAAATCCATGTTCTCCAGGTAGAGGCGCAAGCCAAGGAAACAACACAAGAGGCTCTAGAAAGTGTGCAACAGGAAGTTCAAAATCTGAAGAATGAGAAGGAACAATTGAGGGCAAAGGTAGAGGACCTTGAAGCGCAGCAGAATATCATCTATGAGTCCAATACTGAATACACCAATGGACTGAAAGAGCAGCTGGCTTCTCTTAGTGCTGAACTGGAGACAGCAAAGAAACAGCAAGTCGACCTGTAGCCATTCAAAGAATATATCCTAGCTCAGAAGGCCAAAATGCTGCAGCTGCAGGATGCTCTAGAAGAAGAAAGATGCAAAGTTCTTCAGATGGACAGCATGTTAGAGGAAATCATAAAAACTTCCTCATACTTTGTAGACAGGTCCCAGGATGTGCTGGAAGTCTTGAATGCCAGAATGGCAAGACCAGAAGATGATGTTGAGATCCTAGCCGAGCTATCCGTCAAAGATCATCAAACCCTCAGGAGGGATCACAACCTGGTAGAGTTTGCCATCAGTACTGCTGAAGACTTTAAAAAGGCTGTCAAGAGGACACATGTAGCATGCTCGAAATATTTTAAAAGGTTCCTCAATGCTTACAACCGCTGCCAGACAGAGGCTGAGCTTAGGTTTGAAGAGTTCTCAGATCATGAGACCTTTGTGGAAGCATTGCAGAAAAGACATCAAGATGCAGAGGCCAGGACGCAGCAGATTCAATCCATTGATGCCACAGTACTGAAGAACGAGGTGGGCCATGCAGCCGTTAGCATACAAATTCTAGAGGACCAGCCAGGATCAAGGCCATCAGGAACCAAGTCGACAAGTTTGAAATCAATATTCAGTTCCTAGAGCCATGCGCTTTTGAAGGCCTCGCTGCTGAAGCAACAGCGTGGAAAAAATTCCTTGAAAACCAAGCGGGACCCTCCTCATAGAGGACCGGTCAACTTTGTATTAATTTAATAATTTGTAAAAGATTTTTGGGAAAAAATGAAGCGTTGGGAAAACCAAGGGTTTGGAAGCCCAAAGGTCACTTTGGGCAGCCCAACCAATTTTTTCCTTTTGTATAAAAGTAGGAAACGTAGAGAAGAAAAGGGCTTTTTTCCCCAGTAAGACTGGAAAGTTGTTGTAAGAAGAACTACTTCCTTTTGCAATAAAAATTACAGTTTTCCTGTTGAAATAAGATCGGTGGGATTTCAAATGTTTTGACATGGATAATTGAAAGATGAACTACTTTGTTTTTCACCATTGTATCCATGAATCGTGAGATCATTCTAACTTTATGACCTATGTCTTTGTTTAATGATTTCTGATTTATTTTATGAAATCTCTACCATGAGTAATGTATGCTTGTCATAAACAATTAGCTATCTAGTTGTGAAATATCTTTCGCTGTTCATGTGTGTAAAAGTTAATGTCAGCTATCTGTAATTGCTTTTATTATGTGTGCACATCCACATTACTCATATATGTTAATTACAATTTGGCTCCCCGGGGATAGGATAGGTAGATAGATAGGTAGGCATATAAATAGATAGTCATTTCATTTCTGCATGAGTGTTTCATATGCATGGTGAGCCTAAGACGAGAGGTAAGAACCTGCGCATCACTTTGTGAATGCTCCTTGCATCCTTCACCACCCTGCAATTAGTTAGATATTTGCATTTCATACTTAAGTCAAAAATACAAATTCCGGTGGACTGGGCCGCAACCGGTAAAACCCTTGTTTGTTACTTTGACCTACGGTAGTCGGACCATAAAACTGGACGGATTCCCTATACCAAACAGTCAACGGGCTAGTTGGGAACGTTGATTGGGGAGAATCCCTTACTGTTGCCGCCTGCGAATTTCCATGCCTCAACACCCTTTTCATGAATCTATCAACCACTACCAATATTGTATCATGTTGTTTTTCGGTAATGGGATATCTAGTCAAGTAGTCCAATGAAATGGATTCCCAGGGTTGAATTATAACGGGAAAGGGTGTACACAACCATTTTCATTGATTTAATGGCTTGATGATGTCACAAACCAAACATGACTTGATATACTTATCAACATCCATCTTGTGTGAAAGACAATATAAATACTTATAGAGTAATGTCAGAGTATTTTCCACTCCAAAATTACATGTTTTTTTTGTAGTATGCATCCCAAATGAGTGTATGCATGTATTTACATAGAGGTACACAAAGTTGTCCTAGCTTATCAAGCAATTTTTACTTCATGTAGTAGTCAATAAGAATTGACTGACTTATCTATAGTTTTTGATACACTTCAGATAATGCATATCATGCTACGATTTGGATTTCTCACTAGCTCAATACAACATCTCTCATGCTTATTTGTGAATCGCATAAGCCATATCTTTAGCACTGTGTGATTTTTCAACTTCTTGTTGTTCATGTTCTATCTTGTTCAAACTTTTCAGTTGATTTATTAAGTCAATAGACATCAAGGGATGAAATCCATAACAGACTTCAAACATACTCTTGCCTAGAGAATTGTAGCGGTGTTCTTGATTATAGCTATGATGAATGTATAAGAAACTTTCATCCCATGTTTTGCACTGTTTTTGTTTTTCATGCAAGGCAACTCTACCACCAATTATGAACACAACTTTTGTTTTGTCCATTGGTCTAAGCATGGAATATAATCGACGTAGATAGTTGTGTGTCGAGTTGGTACCATAGTGTTTTCAATAAAGTGCTGATAAATATGCAATGTTTGTTAGATACTAATTTAGTCGGTAAGCCATAATTTTTCCAAACATTCTTAAAGAAGAACTAGGCATACTTTTGTATTATCATAGTATTTTTGCAGGGAATGAAAAAAAACAAATTCAGAGAGCTTATAAACCACTACAAAGATTGTATCATGTTGGGTTTTCGTGAAAGGATATCCAAGAAAGTATTCCAAGGAAATGGATTCCCATGGTTGAACTCGAATGGGAAATGGTGTATACAAGCATTTTCATTGATTTAATGGCTTTATGATGGAACAAACCACAAAAGTCTTGATATACTTGTCGTCATCCGTCTTAAGTGAAGGATAATAAAAATACTTAGGAAGTACTGTGAGAGTATTCTACATTTTAAAATGATCTATTGTTTATTTGAAGTATGCATCCCAGATGAGCTTATGTATGTGTTCATCTCTATGTACACAAAGTGACTCCTATCTTGCAAAGAAAATTCTCTTTCATGTAGTCATTGAAAACAATAGAAAATTTATATACCAATGAAACTCCTTAGTTCATGAATGTTTCTTGGAGTCGTCCATTCCCTCAAGACTTGTTATCTTTTATGGGTTGATTTGAATTCGTGGTAAGTCGATCACATATCCCAAGTTTTTGACACTCTTCATTGCAAAAGAGCACTTATTTATTTTTTATATAATTTTTTATTTCGAATTTAGAACTATGCCCATAAAATCAATTTCAAGAGTACACTTGTCTCATCTTTATTCAATCTAAAAAAAACCATACCTAATAGTCCACCCAAAATTCTAAAATATAAACGCCCTATAAATATAATATACAATTTTCCCCAACAAATGATGAAGTAATATAATAATTCATGTTATTAGGCATACAAACCAAATAATAAAAGGCTTACTTAAGATTGATTGACTTATTTTCCATGTGCATTGAAGTAGGTGTCTCGTAACTTACACATGCATAAAGAACCTTCGATAGTTTCAGTCATTCCCTTAAGAAAGATTATGTTTAAATAGTTGACCAACTTTGAAAACCATGATAGAAATGGAAAACATTAACATCGGCCGAATGTTTTGACAATTTGCATTAGTATTCCACTCAATTTTCTAACTAAAATCCGACAGAAATTGTTGAAATAGTAACTTTGGGTTGCTAAAATTGCATAATCCAGACATTTTAGTTTTTTTAGATTCCTACTAAAACGTAGAAAAAATCCAAATCTCTAAATATTAGCTTACTCCATTAGCATCTATTGAATTTGCATATATAGCTTTAAATTAGAAATCTCAATTAAATTTTGGTCAAATCCAAATTGGCTGATATATAGAATTAAAATTATTATAAAACATTACATTTCAAACAAAATCACACAACTAAATTAAAGCAATTGTTGACCATATGACCACCTACTTTTCAATATACAATGCATGGATCTATCTCAATTGGAAATGGCTAAAAACCTTAAATCAATATACATTCAGTGGTTAACCGTGGTTTCCGGTTGAATAGTTTAAAAATTCTATGAATTGGATAGGAATAGTTTGATTTTTTAGGGACAATTTTAATATAGTGTAGTTGGAAATTTTTAAAAATTGAAGTAAATTCCAGTTATCAAATTTTTGGAATTTTAAATATGTTAAATATTTTTAAAAGTGATAAACCTATTTTCAACATTAAAATTGAAATTAAAATATAATTATATTTCTATTTTACAAAATTAGAAAAAACTGACGTTTCCAATTTTTTGAAACCACAAATACAAGTTTGACCATATTGTTTTTGAAATCACAAATGCAAGTTTCACCACATTGTTGAGGTGACCATATTGTTGACCTTAAAACTAGTTTTTTTTTTTCACGAGGCAGCTTAAACCTAGCCGCCCACTCATTCACCAATCTATTCTTCCCTTTAAATAGAGCCTTGTGTCATAATCTTGGTTTGTCATAATGCAAGGAAAAGACATGCGCTAGTCTTTCCAACTCAGATGACTGGAACTAAGAGACAATCAAACCGTCCAAAAATTTCCTTAGCATTGAGTCTGCCACTTTGACCCCTCCTACATACCACAGAGAATTAATGCCTGCCAGTGCATTTTTTCATCTCTTCCAAAGCCAGCGAGAGGAGGGATAACGCAGACGTGAAAAACTGCTCCGCCATAACAAACTACTTGTTTCCTATGGTATAAGAAGTACGAATGTAGGAGTCAGAGTTGCAGAAATTGGATTTCCTGGACAAATTGACCCAGGCCGAGTGGCTGAGTGTTATATGAAAGATTTGAACGCTTCTACCTGAGTGGATCAGATCCATCGATTTTTCCTCCTTGTTTTTTTAATGTGCAATGCTACGAAAGACGCATAGTTGCACAGATATGTCTTCCCTTGTTATCAACCAAGTAGGGATGGAAATACAAATGGGGTGTTAGTTAAAGGGATTAATCCAACATTCGATGAAATGGACAATCATAATCCTTGTTGGTTTATGAAGGATTTCAACGCTTCTAATTGATTGGATCTGCTCCATCTATTTATCCTCCTTGTTGTGTTACTGTGCAATGCTAAGAAACACGCATAGTTGCACATATATTTCTTCCCTTGTTATCAACCAATCCGGAAACACAACCTCAATTTTAAAAACCAACCAACTCTGAACCACAACCTTCACATATTTTTGTTCAATTCTTTCACCCACTAAGGAGAGAGGGATAATCATGTCGGATAATCATGTGCGTTTCCTTTTCAAAGTTGCTCGGCCTCAGCGTGATTACATGAGTCCCATAACATTTTGTATCGTGGGATGTTCCATTCAAAATGCAAATAAATAGCTGTCAAGGTTAAACGAAAATAGCTGTACTATTTTTGTTCGATTAAATAACACAGCCTCTTGATTCTTGCCTTTCCATGCCTATATTTTTCATACAAAAAGAAAAGATATGGCCGAGTCTTTCATGGTGTTGCATTTCAACAAGAAGAACAAGAAAGATTGACAAACCAGTAACAGTGGTAAATATCGAAAAATTTGGAAAATAACTGCAAAAATTCGTTGAGCATTAAGTCTCAAACGTTGTACATATGGCAGATAATTACATCCATTCAGCTGAACCAATAAGATGTTACCTTGCTCTCTTCGCACAATGGAACGTCCCTCTGCTCTCTACGAGTCGTTCAAGATAGAGAGAAACGACAAGGAGCTCAACGTTGATGATGGACGGGGCCATGCACGTCACAAGAAGTTGGTACGCTCCAAAGGCCAACGCTGGAGACCATTTTTGAAGATATCCAATACTGAATTGCAGTGTTGGGTAGTCAATTTGCACACTAGGCGTCTGGATCTCCCGCATGCACCCTATTTTATTAAAGAACTAAGCTCCCTCTAAGTGCTTTATCTCTTGATCTCTGGCTGATTGAGCTTCTAACTTCCTCAAGACCCTGGTTGCTCGTTCCTTGCCCGTCTATTGATTTCAACCACCCTGAGATCTCCTGTTTAATAAAGACCGCCTTTTTACAGACCAACACAGCCTCTTACCTACCAGGTTAGAGTATGTGATCCCTAGGTAAACACATCATGGTCGGACTTACTCACATCAATGAAGGTGCTGCTCACTCACTCTGACTACAGGGCCTTATGTCTTACAAACAGAACCACCGAAAAAACCGGAGCGCTATGTATAACGAATAAGAGCGGAGCGAGATAGATCAAGTCAATAACATAAGGAGCACGAATCAATAAGCTCTCTTTAGCGTTCTAGCCATTTTATTTTCTGTTTATGTTTCTGAAACAAGTATCTAGCCATTTTATTTTCTGTTTATTTTTCTAAACAAGTATAATACTAGAAACATAAACAGAAAATAAAATGACTAGATACTTGTTTTTTAATAGAATAGGATGCATATTCATTATTAGATATCTTCAAGACGCCTAGCCTGCGAAATTGACTTGACTTTCCAACGCTGCAATTCATTATTGGATATCTTCAAAAATGGTCTCAAGCATCTGGTCTCTGGAGCGTACCAACTTCTCTTTACGTGCATGGCCCCCTAGATCATCAACGTTGAGCTTTGTAACAAATTCTCTGGACACTGATCGGGCCTCAGCCCTGGTCCTTTTTTTCTATCTCGAACGGCTCGCAGAGAGCAGAGGGGAGTTCCATTGTGCGAAGAGAGCAAGGTAAGGTTGCCAACTTATGTTCTTGGTCGGGCGAAATGGTTGTAATTATCTGCGGGATGTACAATGTCTAAGACTGAATGCTCAATGCCACGATTTTTCCAATTTTTCTGATATATTTCCCACTGTTACTAGTTTTTCAATTCTTCTTGTTTTCTTTTTGAAATGCAACGCCATGAAAGACTTGGCCATATCTTTTCTTTCTTTATGAAAAATAAAGGCATGGAAATGCAAGAATCAAGACGTTGTGCTATTTATAAGAATGAATTCGTGGGGAAGGAATTGAAGAAAACTACTACAGCTATTTTTGTTTGACCTTGCGCATGTCTTTGCTTCCCTTATGACTGAAACAATTGAAGGTTCTTTATGCATGTGTAAGTTACGAGACACCTACTTCAATGCACATGGAAAATAAGTCAATCAATGTTAAGTAATCCTTTTAGTATTTGGTTTGTATGCTTAATAACATGAATTATTATATTATTTCATTATTTGTTGGGGAAAATTGTATAATATATTTATAGGCGTTTATATTTTGGAATTTGGAGTGGACTATTAGGTATGATTTTTTTTAGATTGAATAAAGATGAGACAAGTGCACTCTTGAAATTGATTTTATGGGCATAGTTCTAAATTTGAAATAAAAAATAATATAAAAAAAGAAATAAGTGCTATTTTGCAATAAAGAGTGTCAAATACTTGGGATATGTGATCGACTCACCGCAAATTCAAATCAACCCATAAAAGATAAAAGTATTGGGGGAATGGACTACTCCAAGAAACATTCTTGAGCTAAGGAGTTTCCTTGGTATAGAAATTTTCTATTATTTTCAATGACTACATGAAAGAGAATTTTCTTTGCAAGATAGGACAACTTTGTGTACATATAGATGAACACATATATAAGCTCATTTGGGATGCATACTTCAAATAAACAATAGATCATTTTAAAGTGTAGAATACTGTCATAGTACTTCCTAATTATTTTTGTTATCCTTCACACAAGACGGATGATGACAAGCATATCAAATCTTTTGTGGTTTGTTCCATCATAAAGCCATTGAATCAATGAAAATGCTTACAGTATACACCCTTTCGCATTCGAATTCAACCATGGGAATCCATTTGGGATGCATACTTCAAATAAACAATAGATCATTTTAAAGTGTAGAATACTATCAGAGTACTTCCTAAGTATATTTATTATCCTTCACTCAAGACGGGTGACGACAATTATATCAAGTATTTTGTGGTTTGTTTCATCATAAAGCCATTGAATCAATGAAAATGCTTGTATACACCCTTTCCCATTCGAATTCAACCATGGGAATCCATTTCATTGGAATACTTTCTTGGATATCCTTTCACCAAAACCCAACATGATATAATCTTTGTAGTGGTTTATAAGCTCTCTAAAATTGTTTTTTTTCATTCCATGCAAAAAGACTATGATAATACAAAAGTATGCTTAGTTCTTCTTTAAGAATGTTTGGAAAAATTATGGCTTATAGACTAAAATAGTATCTAACAAACATTCCATATTTATCAGCACTTTATTGAAAACACTATGGTAGCAACTCGACACACAACTATCTACGTCGATTATATTCCATGCTTAGGCAAATGGGTAGAAAAAACTTGTGTTCATAATTGGTGGTAGAGTTGCTTTGCATGAAAAACAAAAATAGTGCAAAACATGGGATGAAAGTTTCTTAAAAATTCATTATAGCTATAATCAAGAACACCGGTACAATTCTCTAGTAAAGAGTATGTTTGAAGTCTGTTATGGATTTCATCCCTTGATGTCTATTGCCTTAATAAATAAACTGAAAAGTTTGAACGAGATAGAACATGAACAACAAGAAGTTGAAAAATCACACAATGCTAAAGATATGGCTTATGCGATTCACAAACAAGCATGAGAGATGTTGTATTGAGCTAGTGAGAAATTCAAATCGTAGCATGATATGCATTATCTGAAGTGTATCAAAAACTCTAGATAAGTCAGTCAATTCTTATTGACTACTAAATGAAGTAAAATTTGCTTGATAAGCTAGGACAACTTTGTATACCTCTATGTAAATACTTGCATACACTCATTTGGGATGCACACTACAAAAAAAACAACATGTAATTTTGGAGTGGAAAATACTCTCACATTACTCTATAAGTATTTATATTGTCTTTCACACAAGATGAATGTCGATAAGTATATCAAGTCATGTGTGGTTTGTGACATCATCAAGCCATTAAATCAATGAAAATGGTTGTGTACACCCTTTCCCGTTATAATTCAACCATGGGAATCCATTTCATTGGACTACCTGACTAGATATCCCAACACTGAAAAACAACATGATACAATCTTGGTAGTGGTTGATAGATTCCCGAAATGGGCTTTCCTCATTTCTTGTAAGAATACTATGACAACACAATATTCTGTGTAGGTTTTCTTCAAGCATGTCTGGGAACACTATGGCTTACTGACTAAAATCATCTCTAACTAAGATTCCATGTTTGTCAACACCTTATATAAAAAACTATGGCACCATCTGAAAACACTATTATCTATCCTGATCATGTTCCATGCTTAGCCAATAGAAATACAAAAGTTGTAAATCACAAGGTGGTATAGTTATTTATAATGCACAACCACAAGCATCGCAGAACATGGGATGAAAGTCTCATGTACATTCATCATAGAAATACAAAAGTTATTTATCACAAGGTGGTACAGTTATTTATTATGCACAACCACAAGCATCACAAAACATGGGATGAAAGTCTCATGTACATTCATCATAGCTATAATTGAGCACATTGGTACAATTCAACAAGATAGACTACGTTTGAAGTATGTTATATATTTAATCGCTTAACGCCTATTGAATTAGGTCAATCAACAAGTTCAATAATCATAGACCACGAAAACTGAGAATTTGAAAAATAAATCAATGTCAAAGATATGTTTTGTGTGATTCAGAAATGATCATGAGAGGTGTTGCTTCGGTCTAGTGAGAAATCCAAATCCCAAAACGACATGCATCGTATTCCTCATTCATTCAAATTTGGGATCAGATGTAGTTGCATCTTAAGAAGAAAATATTTTTTAGATTTCATAGGAATACCAACACTTTATGATATGGTCCTTGCATTATTCTTGAGAAAGTTCGGGGAAATGATTTTAAGCTCCACATTCCAACATATATAAGTTTGCATCCTATAATCAATGTAGACTTCATTTGACTGTATTTTCCACCACTTTTATTATAGATAAACTTAAGTATTAAATATCTAGAAGACATCCATACATATGTTCAATAACCCCTTACCATCAACACCATTGTTGGAAATCAAGAACACCACACAAAATTGCAAACAATTCTCGTGTCTTAGGTGACCAAAGCGGGATAAATCCTAGCTCAAGGAAAGTGATATCGTCTCACCAAATTGGAGAAGAATTTTACTAATGTGGTTAGGCATGAAATTGGGACCTTTGCGACATAACATGGAAGGTTCAATCCATTCTAGGGCTCTATTGGTGCCCTCAACAAGTTCCTAGTCCCATTCAACTCCTTGGTTTGATTTGAGTCAAATTGTGTCGGTCGAGCCTACAGATCTAACGATATATAGACTATGTTAACGGACACAATCTTATACAATATTTATTCATCATACATGCCCTATGTAATTTGATGACTCCAACGCATGTGAGATGAATTTCTAAACAATCAAAACGAATCAAGAAGATTCGTTCAATGTGACAACAATGTCTCTTCATGTTCTTCTAGCCAATAGATGAAAAGAAGATGGTTGGTCTCCTCAATCACATTATACCTTCATCTTTCTAGAACTAAAACATGATCAGTAGAAACCCAAGAATCCCTCATATTTGTATATATACTTGTAAGCCTAAATATGAGAGGGTTTCTTGTTCTTAACTGCACTAAGATGAGTCCTGAAAGAGAAGGGTCAATTAGTTACTTGTGGTTCCTTCATTTGACATCTATTCATGCAAAAGCATATTTTTACTCAGTACGCATTGATACGGGTTGGTTGATGGGCTTAAGAGACTTATGACACATAGATGACTACTAAAAAAAAACATGAACTTTCACCATTGGGGTTTCTCCATCATTAATTCTTGACTTGAATTTTCATGTGATTTGTAATGTCTTCTACTTTCAATAATTTTTGTTTGGTTATTATATACATTGGTCTCTTGTTTAGTCTATTATTGTTCACTCCCACCAGAACAAATCTTGACTCATTCAATTGACTCCATTTTTCTCTTGTTGACTCCCTCATGACATTGATAAAGTCAATAATGTTGGACTTACGATGATTATTAGACTAAAACCCCCAGGTGTTAATCTCCACTACAATCACCAGAGTTAGGATCTAAGGAGGTGGTTAGTCCATGTTATGAAACTCATTGGGAGTGTTGAACCGAATTCCCAACAATCACCACCCCCCCGCACGAGTTGCGTCAGTTTCAAACAATTGACCTATGGCTCTCATACAATTTGTTGGACTTATTATTGTTGTTAGAACAAAATCCCCACGTGTTAATATTTTCTACAATATCCATAGTTAGCATCTCGGGAGGTGGTTATTTCATGTCATGAAACTCACACTACGTGTTGAACCCAATGCCCAATAAACATAGAGTGTAAAATATAATATCTAACAAAGAGGGGTCTCAATAATAAGGAGGGTTCAAATGATGAATCAAGGCTACTCACCATGTCGATTTATTATCATAACAAGCTTCCATCAATCCACTATCTCCTCATTATAATGAAATCAAAGAGATTCCTCTCTTAGAGAAAGACAATAGGATCATGGACAAGATCAATGGGCCCCCCTTGATGTTTATTGTGTTTTTTACTGAGATTTTTATTGAATTGAAGCTAGGACATATGAGATTTGCCACTATTTTTTTAGGAAAATTATATCTCATGTTATTATGTTTAAAGGAGACAAATTTTTAATCGAATTCAATACCAATGCAATTTTTATCACTAGTATTTGAGGAAATATTGTCTAAAATGAGCCTTTTTTTAATTGAAACTAGGACCAGGGAAATTTCGGCACAGGGATTGAGAAAATAACATCTCATATGTGTTGTTTATTTTTCCCTTCACAATTGAATGCTATTTTTTTCCTTGAATGCGTTGATCTACAGTTATTGTTCATGCATGATTTTCTCCTATTCTTTCAGGGAAATAAGCTATGAATAGGACATCCCTATTGTTCTGTTCCATTTAATTTATGTTTCCCAAAGACATTTTCCTCCTTCCCACCCAAAATAACATTTCAAATCCCCTAATATCATTTAGAACTCACTACATGCACCATAGGTTTTAGTTGCAAATGTAGTCAATAAAAGCATACGTCAATCCCTAAGGAACCTTACGGGGACAAACTAAGGAATTCTACATCCCAAACTTAGGGTATCCTCCCTTAACTCAAGGATTGAATCAATTGTCTAAAGTGAAGTGGGAAGGTGCATCATGCATAACCCTCCTTAGCCTTGCAACCCTCTTTCAGCATCAATTGTTTATTTTATGAGATCCATCCATGCCTTAAGAGGAGAAAATAATTAAGGGGTACAACCCGAGGAACAATGGATCCAATAGACAAAAATATGGTCTATGTAGCCATTAACTCTCATCATCATCATCATCATTAGGTATTGAAAATAATAATAATAATAATAAAATTAACAAATTTTAAAATATAATAAAAAAAATTAAATTAGCATATTGTGTTTATGATGTAATAACATATTTATTTATAAACAAAATTATAAATAGATTGATTGATGGTTGAAAATCTTTAAAAAATCTTAGAATAACATAAATTATTTACAGAGATTGAATAATTTGGGTGCCACCATGGTGTATTTGATGGTACTAAATCTATTTATGAATTTATAGATACAATTTGAACACTTATAAATTTGGATTTTTTGAAAACACCAAAACTCACAATAAAATAAAAAACATAGAATAAATCAACTAATCTCATTAAAAATATATAGAATTCATTGGCATAACTTGGTTAATTTATTTTCATTGCATTAAAACAATTCATCACTCTTCTCTTCTCATTATTATAGTCCACCTAACGAGAGCACATCATCAAGAAAAAACATATAACTAATATGTCATGGTAATGGTCAAAGCACTCTATGGAGGAATTCATGCCTCCAACTCTCCCTTTATGTTTTGTCATTTAAACAATATTTTCTACAACATATGACATATTTGATATAAATATTTAAATCATTAAAATATCTAAAAATAATTAATGGCATATTACATAAAGTATTTCAATTTTTAACTCTATTAAAATATTGTAAATACATGAAGAAATCCATTAACCCTACTAAAACCCTTCAAATCCATCATTGTCTCAACTAGGAACTTAGTCACTATAGTAGCAAATATATATAAAACAAGACAATCAAAATACAATGTTTGATATAAAACTTTCACATCATTAATTCAATTAATAAAAATTTTAAACATCAAGAGATGCATACACCCAACTAAAAGCCTTTTCACAATATATATCATATCTTCGTTGAATAGCCTATGTTCTTCCTTCCTATTCCTGGTAATGGTCCAAACACTCTATGGAGGAATTCATGCCTCCAACTTTCAATTTATGTTTTGTCATTTAAACAATATTTTCTACGACAAATGACATATTTGATATAAATATTTAAATCATTAAAATATCTAAAAACAATTAATGGCATATTACATACAATATTTTAATTTTTAACTCTATTAAAATATTGTAAATACATGAAAAAATCCATTAACCTGGAACTAAAACCCTTAAAATCCATCATTGTTTCAACTAGAAACTTAGTCACTAAAGTAGCAAATATATATAAAAGAAGACAATCAAAATACAATGTTTGATATAAAACTTTCACATCATTAATTCAATTAATAAAAATTTTAAACACGAAGAGATCCATAAACCCAAATAAAAGCCTTTTCACAATATATATCATATCTTCGTTGAATAGCCTATGTTCTTCCTTCCTATTCGTGATGTTGATTGGCATTGCATCCCTTCAAATATGGAGGTATATTATTGAAGATAAAGAGAGATGTTATAAGTGGTTAGCTAGAAGAGAAGAAAATGATAAGGGGATATTTTTCATAAAAAAAATTAGAGTCTAATTAAATTTTAAAAACATTGATTTAATAGAAATGAAAAACTAACAAAATGGATGATGATTGCATTGTGAGGAGTGAGGTGGTTGATAGCCCAATACTAGGGAGATGATGTGGCTTAAGGTAATATACCACAAGGTAATAAAGAAAATAAAAAAATCATGCCGCTCACAAAATAAAAAATTATGAAAAGTAATTTAAAAAATGCAGTGAGTCTATAAGAGGGATCAAATATTTTTAGTATAATTTTATCTAATTTAAATCTCAAAAAATTGCATCCCTCCAAGCTATTTTGTATTTTTGAGTTTAACATAAATATATGTTGGTAATAAAATAAATGAGCTTATATTCATGTTAACTTTATAAACTACTATTAATCAAATATCTTAAAATTTAAACTCTAAAGACATATAATTGACCAACTTATCCAATAAATCTTATAGCATATAGTTGGTCACTCTTCTCCTTTTACATCCTGCACAAGAATCTAGAATTTTTCGAAACAAACAACAAACGACCAAAGAGGTTTAGTTTCCAATCTATTGGATGTAGGAGTATTTAGAGTGAAAAACCCAATGGGAAATAATTTTTTAGACTTAACTTTTCTTGTGCCATTTGAGCAATGCCATGAAAGAGTAGCGCATGTCTTTGCTTTCCTTATTACCAATGAGGAGGTTCCAGTTCCAGAGGGAGATGGGGAAAAGGCCTTACATAAAAAGAAGTTGGTTATGGAAAAGAGGATCATTGTTGATTCTATCAAGGATCACCTCATACCACAGGTGTCCTCTGTAAAGACACCTAAATCTATGTTTGATTCCCTAACCAAATTGTTTGAAGGGAAGAACATAAACTGGAAGATGACTCTGAGAAACCAACTAAAGAATGTGAAGATTCAGAATGCAGAAACAATTTAGTCTTACTTCACAAGAGTTTCTAAGATCAAGGAACAACTGGAAGCAGTCGATGAAGAAGTGGAAAATGCAGAGATTGTAATGACCACCTTGAATGGTCTCCCTAGATCATGGGACTCCTTTATTCAAGGGATCTGTGCTAGAAAGAAGTTAGTCAAGTTCAACATACTATGGGAAGAGTGCTCTCAAGAAGAAGCTCGAATAGCAGCTCGAGAAGAGAAGATGGGAAGTGAAGATCAAGCTCTCACGATACACTCCAAGAAAATCAAAAGAAGATCTCATCACCCTAGAGGTAAGCACTCTCACAAAGATAACACTAGAAAATATTTGTTTAAAATCGGATGTTATACATGTGATGAAGTATAACACTTTGCAAGAAATTGTCCTAAAAGATAGAATAAGAAAAAGAGCAACAAAAGAACACATCATGCTCATGCTGCAGAGGATGATGAACCATCCAAGAAAAGAATTAGATATGAAAGTGAAGATTCTTCAAGCGAGGAAGAATATGTTTTGATTTCCGCTCTCATAAGAAACATCACTCACGGAAGCAATGATTGGCTCATAGATAGCATGGCTTCCAAACATATGACAAGATTCAAGGAATCCTTTGTGAGACTATCAAAACATGAATCACCTCACAAGGTGAAGCTAGGAGATAACTACCAATATCCAATAAAAGGTAGTGGGGAATCCTCCTATAAGCTAGACTCTAGAGAGTCTATGACAATGAAGGAAGTATTGTTTGTACCAGGACTCAAGAAGAAACTCCTCTCCATATCTGCATTAGATGCAAAAGGAATGAGAGTTGCATTCACAGATGGTCAAGTCATCATGTGGACAAAAGGAAAGAATATCGATGATGCAGTAATGATTGGGGAACAAGAAGGAGGATTGTACAAGTTTAAGGGCCATCCAGAACAAGCCTTGGTCCATGACACAGTAGAGCCAAATGAACTTTGGCCTAGAAGACTTGCACATGTACATTACAGAGCACTACCTCTTGCAAGCAAAGCTGTTGAAGGTCTTCTAGAAATACAAGCAAAACATGATGGGGTCTAAAAAGGATGTGCAAAATGAAAGAATACAAAGAAGACATTTCCAAGTGGTGAAAGCAAAGCAAAAGGAACCTTGGAAATCATCCACTCCGATGTATACGGTCCTATGTCATCAAGATGACTAAGCGGGTATGTATATTATGTTTCTTTTATTCATGAATTTTCTAGGAAGACATGGATTTACTTGATGAAGAACAAAGACGAAGTATTTAGCAAGTTCAACGAATTGAAAGCCTTGATTGAGAATCACACTAAAAAGAAGATCAAGACCTTTCGATCAGATAATGGCGGAGAATTCACTTCGAATGAATTCAAAGAGCTATGCAAAGACTTAGGGATTAAGAGGGAGTTGTCTACTCCTTATAATCCACAACAGAATGGGATTGCAGAAAGGAAGAATAGAACTATCATGGAAGCTACAAGAGCAATGCTTCATGATCAAGATCTTCCTATGCATCTTTGAGCAGAAGCTGCCAGAACATCGGTTTATGTACAGAACCGTACTCCACACAGAGTACTTGAGAACAAGACTCTTGAAGAAGTCTTCTCTGCCAAGAAACCAAAAGTCATCCATCTGAGAATATTCAGCTGTCCAGTGTACATACACATTCCAAAAGAGAAGAGGACTAAATTATAACCTTCAGGGAAAAAGGGTATATTTGTGGGATACTCTGAAATCTCGAAGGCTTACAGAATATACTTCCCAAGATTCAAGAAGATTGACATCAGTAGGGATGTGACATTTGATGAAGGCACAACTTACAACAAATCCAAAAAGAAACCTACTGAAGAATCTAAAGAAGCAGAAGCACCCAGAATTCATGATACAACCATGATTGAAGAAGCTCAAGAAGAAGATCGAGAATTTGAAGAACCACAAAGACCTCTAGATCCACCTCCAAAGAAGAATCCTCATAAGAGGAAACCTGCTTGGGTACAAGAAGTTATCCAAGGTGCAGAATGATGTGGGGCTCCAGAAGAGAATCACAGAGAAAGAAAAAGGACCAGATCCTACTCCGGGTATGTATCATTACTATGTGATTTCATCGATAAAGAACCTTCCAATTATGAAGAAGCGGCATAACGAAAAGATTGGAAGGATGCTATGATCGAAGAATATCAATCGATCATGAAGAATGATGTTTGGGATGTTGTCCCAAGACAAGAAGGGAAGTCAGTTGTAACTTTCAAATGGATATACAAGATCAAGCATGCTGCAAATGGTAGCATAGAGAAATATAAAGCAAGATTTGTCGCTCAGGGTTTCTCCCAGAAAGAAGGAATAGATTATGAAGAAACCTTTGCACCTGTAGCCAAATACACTTCCATCAGATTAGTACT
This sequence comes from Pseudotsuga menziesii, assembly GCA_001517045.1. NCBI lineage: Eukaryota > Viridiplantae > Streptophyta > Pinopsida > Pinales > Pinaceae > Pseudotsuga > Pseudotsuga menziesii. The sequence goes on along the minus strand of LPNX010192786.1, from coordinate 181,127 downwards.
TTCTCTGGTTGCAGTGATGAAATGGAAGATACACCAAATACATGTCAAGACTACTTTCTTGAATGGTGTATTGGAAGAGGAAGTGTATGTAGAGCAGCCACGCAGTTTTGAAACACATGACAGAGAGTCTCATGTATGTAGATTGAAGAAAGCCCTGTACGGTTTGAAACAGACACCCAAGACATGGTACGACAGAATTGACAGCTTTCGATTCAGTTTGGGCTTTACCAAGAGTAAAGCAGATTCCAACCTTTACTACAATGTTGAAGATGGAAACCCAGTGATGCTCCTACTATACGTAGATGATATGTTTGTGATAGGTATGGATGGGTTGATTGCTAATACGAAGAGAAAGCTTGCTTCCAAGTTCGAAAGGAAGGACTTGGGTATGATGCATTATTTTCTAGGCATGGAGGTGTGGTAGAGTACGGATGGAATCTTCCTTGGACAAGGGAAGTATGCAGTAGAGATCCTGAAGAGGTTTGGGATGATGGACAACAAAGCCATGGCCACACCTATGGCATCAAACCTGAAGATATTGAGCGATACTTCATCAGATTCGGTTGACGCCATGATGTATCATCAGATGATTGGGTCCTTGATGTACTTGATGAGCATGAGACCAGATATTTCCTTTGCTGTGAACACCTTCAGCCAGTTTCTGACAGATCCGAGACTTGTTCACTTGATTACTGCAAAGCATATTATGAGGTACCCGAGAGGTACAATTGATTATGGGCTCAAGTAAGATGCGAATCAGAAGATTAACCTTGAGGGTTATGTTGATTCAGATTGGGCAGGCAATGCCATCGATAGGAAGAGCACTTCAGGGTGTTGTTTCAGTATGGGATCATGTGTGAATATCTCTTGGTTTAGCAAGAAGCAATCCTATGTGGCACTGAGTAGAGTTGAAGTAGAGTACGTCGCAGCTTGTTCAGCTAGTTGTGAGGAAGTATGGCTGAGGAAGCTACCGTCTAATTTATTTGATCTCCAGTTGGATGCTACTTGTATACATTGTGACAACCAGAGTTGTGTGAAGTTGTCTGAGAATTTAGTGTTCCATGACAAGTCAAAGCATATCGAGATCAAGTATCACTATATCAGGGATATGGTGCAGAGGGGAGCAGTGAAGCTCTAGTATGTTGCGATGGACGATCAGATAGATGATGTGTTGATGAAGCCATTGGCTAGATTGAAGTTTGAGTACTTTAGGGAGAAGCTTGGTGTTCTCCAGATCAAGGTCCCTTCCAAAGGGAAGTGACGAGTTCGGAAGCCATTCTGATGAATAGGTCAGATATAAGGGCTGAGCCATTCTGTCATGGTGAGAGGATTTTGTTCCTTCCATGTCAAATATGAGTGCTGAGCCATTCTAATGTGACTGTAGGATTAGTTCCTACATGATGAGATATAAGTGCTTAATTCCATTCTTGGAATGGAGGCACCTGGTCAGTTACTAGGAATACTCAGTTTGGGACTGAGAACCATTCTGACGAGTAGGTCAGATGTAAGGGCTGATCCATTCTGTCATGGTTAAAGGGTTAGGTTCCTTCCATGTTAGATGTGAGTGCTGGCCATTCTGACGAGCAACTCAGATGTAAGGGCAAATGCCATTCTCTATGAGAATGGAGGCACCTGGCCAGTTACCAGGTAGCTGAGTCCAGGACTGGGGGCCATTCTGATGTGAATGTAGGATTGTTTCCTGCAAGATCAGATGTGAGTGCATGAATTTCTGATGAGTAGGTCAGATGTAAGTGCTGGCCATTATGACGAGTAGGTCAGATGTAAGGGCAACTGCCATTATCCGGGAGAATGGAGGCACCTGGTCAATTACCGGGTAGCTGAATCTGGGACTGGGGGCCATTCTGATGTGACTGTAGGATTGGTTCCTACAAGATCAAATGTGAGTGCATGCCTTTTTGACGAGTAGGTCAGATGTAAGTGCTGAGCCTTTTAACATATGATAGTAGTTGTGTCCTATCATGCTGATGAATGTGAGTGCTGATCCTGTCTGATGTGATTGTAGGATTGGTTCCTACATGATCAGATGTGAGTGTTGGGCATGCCTTTCTGACGAGTAGGTCATATGTAAGTTCTAGGAGGGCCATTCGTACGAGTAGGTCATATATAAGCACTGAAGAAGACCTACATGGTGGCTAGGCCTACAACTGGCATGAAAAAGGGCTGGCTCTGTAGAACTTCCTGTGATGAGAAGAATCATGAGATAGCATAGATGATGATGACCCAGTGATGATCCAAATCGAGCTATGATTCAGATCCAGTTATGATGTCTCTGAGATGATCCAGATCCAGCAATGATGATCTAGATCCAGTGATGATCGAGATCCAGTGATGATATCCAGTGATGATCTAGATCTAATGATGATATCCGGTGATGATCTAGATCGAGTGGTGATCCAGATCCAATGATGATCCAGATCCAGTGATGATGATCCAGATCCAGTGATGATCCAGATCCAGAAATGAAACCTATGGACTGATGCAGGACTCGTCAATGGTGGTCTTGGAGTTATATAACAAATTGTATATAACCCTAGAAGTTCGCCTCCATAACCACCCACCTGTGTTTTAATAAAATTCGATAATTATGTGGGGGTACCATGGGATGAATCGTTTCCTCAAGTGGTTCCTATTACATCTATCGAAAGAGGTAATAAAAAACAACTTCCATTGAAACTCGCTTGGGGTTTAACAATCCATAAGTCACAAGAATTGGCATTGGACAAAGCTACTATTAATATTGGAAAGCAAGAGAGACAGGGTATGAAATTTACAGCAATATCTCAAGTTAAAGATTTGGTAGGTCTACGAATTCAACCTCCCTTCTCATTTGATCGATATGAGAAGATGTCAAAATTGTCGGGTGTGAAGATAAGAAAAGATGAAGAAGATAGATTGAGAATGATCACGATGTGAACCCTATTTTCATTTATTTAATCCTTAAAAAATTATTGTCTCTATTTTCCAGTTTAACAATTTATTCAATCCTTATTACTTATTACTTACATTGAGATAATCCTCGAAATTCTATCTGTGTTTTCAACTTATCCGGTTCCTTACAATGTTGATCAAACTCCAGTTTTGTGTCACCGCCCATGACTGAAGCCAGCATAGATCCAAATCCTAGGCTCTATAAGCGTCAAGAGGGATCAAATCTCCCGAGGTGCAAACCTCTTCTCAGGTATTGTACTCAAGGAGGTTTCCACCTCGAGAGATTTGATCCCTCTCGGCACTTGATAGAGCCTAGGATTTGGATCTAGGCTGGTGATAACCACATCTATAACTATATTAAATTATAGTTAAATAAAAACTAAAAAATATAAAAATGTTATAAAGAGATTGGACAACATTTAGCCCATTACAAAAATAAATAAAGGAAATCCAAAATGTTGTGTTTCTTTTAAATACTTATAACCTCAATATAAGTGTACGAATGCCGAAAAGTATGATATAATTTATATTTAAAACTATATAGAACTAGAGTGAATTTAAATTCTCGTAATAATAAGTTGTCTATAAAGAAAAAAGCAACACTTCCTACAAGATATTCTTAACTGAACTTTACTCAGTAAAATTTGATAGACTGAAAAGCATTGATACAAAGAATAACAACTCCATATACTAACTTTGGATAATAATAAATAATGGTTAAGCTTAGTTAAAATGAGTTAAAAATGAAGAAGAAAATATGAACTAGCTGTACACAAAATGGTTTGAATAGTAAGTTAGAGAAAGGAAAAGGTACCCAATAGATAAAAATGGGGTGAAAAGTTATGTAGGAAAATTCTATAAGAAATAAAAATGTAGAAAATATGGTAAAAGTAAACAACAATACTATGTAAATAAATTCAATAAATAAGAGGAAATCAAAGTGTAAAACTATTTAAAGCTTAGAGCTATCTAATCTTGTAACAAAATTCCTTTTGACTATCAAAATCTTACAAGACAAAAACTTACAATTCTCTTCAATCGAGAAAGTTGATTTTTTTTTTTTTTATGATTTGAGGTAAGTCAAAATTTGGGCAATAGTCCTTTTGGCATTGTTCCACCATGCATGGCCATGTGTCATGTAAAATTCTTCTTAAAATTGAATTTTGGTAGCATTTTTATCAAATTCGCACATAAAACATGAACTTAGTCCCTTGAGATTTAACATCCGATGGACTGAAAAAACAGGAAACAACACCCGTATGGGAAATTGAGAGGATGAAATTAAGGAATAGTTTCCCTTGTGCAACATAGGCATAAATAAAGGAAAGGTCAATTTTACATCTACCTGGAAATTAACATTTCAGGATGACCTAGTGACTGACATGTACAATGTGATTGACTACAAACAAGTTCTAAGCAAGAAGTAGATTTTGAGAGTAGAGTCAAGAAGGAATCTAGTCATTGATGTATAATGAAGAATACATGAAATTAACATTTAGGATGACCTAGTGACATGTATAATGGGATTGACTACAAACAAGTTGCAAGCAAGAAGTAGATTTCGAGAGTAGAGTCAACAAGGAATCTAGTCATTGATGTATAATGAAGAATACATGACTCACTTGAGTGGATCAAGTCCATGATTGGTTTTTCCATTACACAAGTAGTTTTACTTATAATTTATTGCCTTATTCTCTTAGTAAATGGTTCACATATTGTAAGCTTTATTGTCTAAGATGACCATTCAAGTTATAATTTTTTTTTTTAAATGGTGGTTCACTAAACTACATCCATGGGAAATATGCCGACACTCCTTATTCAGAAGAATGAAGGTATGTCTAGAATTATATGAGCCACTACTTCATTATATAGTCAGTACATAGGGGCTCAACGAAAGCATCATGTCTCTTACAAGAATTGAACTTAGGTGAAGTAAAATCATTCTTCCCAACCATGGAGACCACATTCAATGGACAAAAAAATTACTTATTTTAAAACAAGTTGTTAAATACTCTTAAATCACCTTCTATTCAAAACCTATCAACACACCAACCAACATAAATCAAATCACCCTCCATTCAACACCTTTGAACACATCGAACATCATAAATCATAAGACAACTTTCTCTAGATCGCTTTTAGGATGAAGTGGGGTACTACAACATGAATCTAGAGATGGAGACAACTTTCCAAGCCACTCGGGGACAAAATGGGGTATAGAAGCGTCACCGTGCTTGACTTGTGACTACTCCCCTTTGTTCCAATATCTCTTATACAATAAGAGAGGCGAAAAACATATCACTATCATAGCGAGATTTCAAGCATCCGGTAGTCACATAGCACAGTTTCTATGGTGCTTCTCAAGGTCGCATCGAAAATCGATTGTGCTCCAAGCATTTTATCATTCCAATGTCTCAATGTCGGCCCTACACGATAGTGGAGATAACCTATATAAACATCCCTTCAAGATGAGAACAAACCATAACTCTAAAACTTTGACAGTGCGTTTTTTATTTGATTGTGGAGCGAGCTAAACTCTAAAGTATTTAGACTATTTTTTCGGCTAATCTTTTGACCAAAATCTGACCAGAATTGTTAAAATGGTCTCTAGTTCGAGTCTGTTGACGCTTATGTCGAGGAAATATTTCTCAAAACTACGTGAAGTAAAACAGGTACTTATGAACTGTACAAGTGAAGTAAAACGCGCACTAACGAGGTGTGTGGCAGGCAACCTTTCGAATAAGAAATCGGGGAAGAGACAACGTGAGATAGTATTTCTGTTTCCCCTCCTCGCTATGTGGTAACTCCAACTACCAGCAACTATGGCGTTCTGGGAATGGACTCTTCTCCTCGAGCAGAAGTGAAATGCAAAGCCAAAGAAGAAAATAATCAAGGCCAGGTCGATGTGAAGAAAAGCTTGAATTGGACAAACAACTCAGAGCCATATCCCATAGAGGAACAGAATGCAGGGAATAGCAATACAGAAGACCAACCGGTTACTACCATCAATGTATGGGAGCTGATGGCTGGCGTCGATGATATTGGAGAGTTCCCTGAAAAAAAATATGTGGAGAAACAGTCAATGTTCTTTGAGAAGGCAAATAGTTTAGACCGTACTATTACAGAAATCGATGCTAGGGTTCCAGGTAGTGCGAGAGAAAATAAGTATTTTGGTAAGGAGAATGCAAGGTCTAGTAAGGTTAAATATGGATTTGGTATCATCAGTTTATCAGGAGAAATCCATTTCAACAAGAATAGCAGTCCACTGGGGGAAATCGATTTCAATTTCAACAAGACTAGCAGTGCTCTAGCTGAAATTGATTGCAACAAGTATAATAGTCAGTTGGAGAACCCATCTGGAGACTTTGATGAAGAATGTGGGAACATTGAGAAAAAACGCCCTCCTGAGCACGCAGTCGGAGACTTTGATGAAAAATTCCCTCTTGAATCTGATAAAAACAAGGACGACTCGCTTGGAAACTTTGAGGAAAAATGCCCTCTTGGAGAGCACCCACTTGGGAACTTTGAGGAAAAATTCCCTCTACCAGAGCACCCACCTGGGAACTTTGCGGAAACATGCCCTCTTGAAGAGCATCCACTTCGGAACTTTGATGAAAAATGCCCTCTTGGGGAGCACCCACATAAGAACTTCGAGGGAAAATGCCCTCCTGGAGAGCATCCACTTGAGAACATTGAGGAAAAATGCCCTCGTGGAGGGGCTAATGCTGTGGTTCTCTATACCACTACATTGGGGGTTATTAGGAAAACTTTTGATGACTGCAAGAATGTGAGAAATGTGCTTGAGAGCTACGGGATTTGTATTAGTGAGAGGGACTTATCCATGCATCTTGAGTTCGGAAATGAGTTGAGGAAATTGATGGGTGGTAAAGTTGTAACGTTGCCTACAGTGTTCATCAAGGGCAAATACATTGGTGGTGCTGAAGAGGCCCTTCGCCTCCATGAAGAAGGTAAAATGGCCGACCTTATAGTAGGGATTCCGAATGGTACGGCAGGCAAGATCTGTGATGGGTGTAGAGGGTTCAGATTTGTGCCTTGCTTGCGATGCAGTGGAAGCTGCAAGCTTGTGACTATGGATAACCAGTTTGTAAGGTGCCCTAAGTGCAATGAGAATGGCTTGATTCAATGCCCTGCTTGTTGCTGATACCATTTTGGTTTCACCTTTTCATTTCATACCATACCGTATAGGTCAAAATTTCTTGTTTTCCTTAACCAATATTATTTAGAGAAATAAATGGTTCCTCCTTGTCATTGATTTTTCTATTTCTAGTACAAATGAATTAATCACAATTGCACAATTCATTCAGGTAACTAACACTATAATCGTTTGGCTAGTTGGAAATAATATTTATTAAGAAAAAAAATAAAATTAAGGTATAGTGATGGATATTTCTAATTTTCAATTTCATTTACTTTTATGGTGGGTGACAAACTTTAATTTTGAATTACATTGACTTTTAGAAAGGTAGGCTATAAAATTAGGTTCTAAACTAAAAAAAAAGGTTAGGTTACTCCATATAAATAAAGTGCACATTCCTCTCGTTTGTAACAAGAGTATGGGTTCAAACATGATCTTATTACTTTTCATCTTGGTTGAGAGGAGCTTCTAAGGTTTGCGCAGTTATTTCTCTGGCATGTTTCTATTCTTTGAAGGATGATTGATGGATTTCTAGGGTTATGCTATCTCATGCAAAGTTTATTGAAAAATAGTTGTGATAACTCGTGGTTAAGAAACATCTTAGGTTTGTATTTCTTTTTTCTTCATTCAGTTGGTAAGATTTTCTAATCTCTTTTCTAGCATTGCCTCGTGTGCACCTTGGCAAGGTGAGTTAGGTTTTATTTTACATATTGTTAAATTTTTTAGAGACTCTCCTCTTCAAGTGGATCTCCATAGTGGCCCTTGGAACTCATTGTTTTTGCTAATTAAGCTAAGGACTACTTTAATTTGCCTAGGGTTACTTTTCCATAATTCCTATCAAAATGATACTATTCCTATCTTCAAACTTGGATTTTGATACAAACTTCATTTCATATCATTAAATTATTTTTATACTAAAAGTAATACAAAACATAATTCATTATTTCCCTAGTACAACGTATACAGACCAAAAGATATCATAGAAGAATATTTGAATTCTTCATAATATAAGACATATTCAACTGATCCAACAACTTTTATTGATAATCTATCAACTAGTGTATTGAGTTCCCTATAGACATGTTTGAAGGGGATCTTATGAAAAGAATCAACAAAATGCAGAATCTTCTAGCACCATTGATCCAAAATAACAACGTGGAGTGAAGCTTCACATGTAACCAAATCTACTAACTGTGGAATCTATAGAAACCTTTAGGGACGTATAGCCTCTGTCAATGGAAAATTTTAAAAATCCCAGTAGTACCAATCACACATATCTATATTTAGGTCCTCATCTAAAACCTATCCATAACATAAAATAATTCTCTTTATGGAGTTTTCTAACCATATCCCCACCACATAGTTCATTCTTCAATGCGCCATCAACATAACCACATGGATCCCCTTCCATAGTACTGGGATATTATAGGATACAAGACAATCTTGGCACTAAATCATTGGGCAATTTCGTGAAATATCCCAGTATTTTTAAGCCCGCCATTACAAAGAATGGAAAAATTTTTATATTAAGGAAATTCGTTTTATTCATTATACAAAACTCTTTTATAAGGATGGAAGATACCGTATACCATAAATATGAATCCCATTAAGAACCTCTTACCAAATGTTTTACAAAATAAATAATTGACAAATAAATGATTAATATTTTCATCAACAATTTTGCAAAAGACATAAATAGTTGGTCCATCAATACCTCTTTTCTTTAAATGATCCCAGTTAGTATATGATTCTCCAAACAAATCCAAGAGAAACATTTCAGTTTTAATGGAAAGTACCATCTCCACAATCTCTTATACGGCCATTTATCTTCATTTATAATGGAAAAAAACAAACATGGCTTCACAAGCACATTTTGCATTAACATAACCTATTTTTTTATTCCACCACAAATTGAACGTCTCTTCCTCATCCTTGAGTCTAATACAAATACGACTTATACCTTCAATATAAGTAGATATACCATTGGCAAGCCTCCATTTCTAGCTTTGGATCAAGT
>LPNX010192786.1:120657-171245 GCA_001517045.1 Pseudotsuga menziesii | reverse complement strand
TCTTTGGCATTTAAACCAAAAGCATATCTAGTTTTTCATTACCAACCCTGTTTCCTCATTAGATATAGATTCAAAGCCCTTAAAATTGTGTTGTCTTTGCCTCAAAATGCCCTGAAAACAATGCAAATCCTACCAAAGACAATGACACAAACGCATACAATACATGTATATAGATCCACAAACAAAGAGATATATACATAGTTGGAAACATGGTATTTTTTAAGGATTCTAATATTATACTTAAGTAGAGTATTCTAGGCGATTGTTTTGGATTGAAAATACATGTTTATAGATAGGTAGGCAAATATTAAATATGGAACATAAAATTAACACTGAAATGTATAAAGTTTGGCGAATATTATGATAAAAAAACATATTTTACGTAAATATAGGTGATATTAGACACCAAATAGCGAATCTATTTTTTGAAAAAAACCTCAAAAATAGCCAATTGGTGAAATTTCTCCACTAAAAGTTACTCTGGTTGGAAATGGCACACACATATTCTACATATATATGTGTTTGTATACAAACATGGTCTTGGGCATAGAGACACACTTTATATATATATATATGTAGCATAGCATTTTAAGGAGTGTAGGATCATGTTTTGGGTGCTCTTTTCACGAAATGATTATTCACTTTCACATTATGTATTTCATTGAAAAAAAACTTATCTGAGAATCTTTTGAATCCAAGGAGCCCATCCATTCAAAGCAAGACACACAACCCTTAATGCCAAAAAAATCGGGGCACAATATTACGACTCACAAATCATTTCCTTCTGGTTGGGATGAGAGGTGGGTGCTAGGTAGCAGGCTGGTGGTGGGTGAGGATCCTTAGTGGGGGAAAATTTATGGCAACGATGACATGTTCAAGTTCAAAATTGTTTTCGCTTGTAGAGATATCGAGTGGGATTAGTTTAGATTTGTGGGTCGCGTTGCTCTCGTCTCTCTGAATGGCATATCACCTATGCTCTTCCCCACATTAAAGAAATAGTTTCCAATAATGGTGGAAGCAGGTTATAATGCTTGCAACTACAATTTATTCTGCTTTAAATTAAGCTCCTTAGAAATCTTAATCCTACTACGCTTAATGTCTTCAAATTTTCTTTGGACCTCTTCAAAATCCTTTCTAATATATAGAAGAGAGAAGAGTTCGATTAATGAGGGAGGAGGAGAATATGGAAAATTTGGTAGTTAAGTGTATTCCTATGCACAAAGACTAAGGAAGGAGGTTCAACAATTGAATTCTCTATCAAATTATTGGAAAGGGAATTCAGTGTAGGAGATCTTGCCTGCATGGTTTGATAAGAAGAAGCCGAGTTTGGAGCATTGTCCCACATGATGTTGTTGAGCATCTAGTTGGCCCACAATGACCATATTTTTTAAAACGAACAAGTTCATACCTTTTAAGTCTTCTCTCATATTCAAGTAATGCTTCCATCTTGTATAATTCCAAATATTCTAAAGACACCGCGTGATTAAAGACTGCTAATAGATACTAATAGATGTAGCTCACCTGTGTTTTTCTTAATTAGGTCGAGCAGCGCCCACAAGACTTATGTAGTGTGGGTGGTGTTTTATTTATTTATCCTTCTCTTTCTCAAAAGTGCATGTCAAGAATGTGGACATGATCGAACAACTTTGCAATGTATTCATCATAAATAAAAAATTGAGATTAAAAAAAAAATTATGTCAATGTATTCATCTTGGAATTGGTAATCTCAAGGAATCAATTAAAAATCAAACCAACACCAACACGTTACTTATTTTTCATAATGACTTTATTTGTTAATAATGAATATTAATATATTAAATAAATATAGCATTAGAAATATCCGATTATTATTTTGCTGTTATAGTGTAGTTGGATTGTTTATGACTAAGAGAATGCAAGTTCAAAATTCGAAACCAAGTGGGAAGCTATAATCTTTATTTGACCAAGCTTTTTCAATTGGTCATGCTTTGTAATGTAATATAACATATGTGATGGAATGAACACTAAGTGTAAATCAAATTTACATTTTTTCAATGGGTCATGTTTTGTAGTGTAATATCTCATATATGATTGAATGAACACCAAGTGTAAATCAAATTTACATGAATAAATATTGTTATGTTATCATGTGTTGTAATGTAATATCTCATATTTGATTAAACAAATATAAAGTGCAAATCAAATTTATGTGAATAAATACTTTTATGTTGTAACATTTACATTATTTAACAAAAAGCAAGTAAAATTCACATTATTTTAAAAAAAACAATTTATTCAATTAGAGGAAAATTCCATATTAAAAAAAAACAATTTACTTTAACTAAACTTAGAAAAACACAAGTTTCTACTCCTCATCATTCACACATTTATTACAAAGGGCTCCAAAAGAGCATCATGTCACTTACAAGAGTACAAGAGTAGAAACTGGGTGGGGAGGGTAACATTCATTCCTCCCAACCACCCACGCTACATCCACTTGACTGAAAAAACACAAGTTAAAAGCTCCCTTGTTACTATATTCCTTGAAAAAAGCGACTTACTAATAAATACTTAATTATTTGAATACTCAATCCTCTATTACACTAGGTTGTTCATTGGTTGTTGTGACAAGGTTCAAAGGGTAGGCCCCTGGGATAGAGGCTCACCCCAGTGGGCTTCAGGGTCTCTCAGATCCCACTGAGCCACAAGGTACTGGTATATATGGCTTGCGGGCTGTTGGATATACCCTTGGGAGGTTGATGTTCCCATGGCTAAAAAAAATCGTCTATTACACTTAACAAAAATAAATTTATTAACAAAGATTTTGCTTAAGTTAAAGTCATTAAACACTAAGAAAATACTTAATTAAAATATCTCTTAAGAACTTGCCAAGAAGTCTATTGCTTTAATATAAAAAATACTCAAATCAGTGAAAAAAAAATCTCTTTTATTAATAAAAAATTTCTTTAACTAAAGTCATTCAAACACTCAAATAATACTCCATTAAAAAATCCATAAAAAACTTTCCAAAAAGTATATTTCTTTTAAACAAACACTCAAAACATTGAAAAAAGTATATCTTACTTGTTTTAAAGAGTTCCATATATTACAGAAAATATAATTGAGATTCCAAACTTTTGCCATGTTTCACGACTTCGACTTAAAAAAAAAACAAAAAAAAACTTTACATCTAATAATATAATTGGGTTTCCAAACATGTGTGACAAGTTTAAAGCAAGTCAAATGATAGTGGTAATTAGACGGCCACAACTATATCCGTAGCTGGTAAGTTTAAAACAAGTCAAATGATACTCGTAATTAGACAGCCACAACTATATCCATAGCTGGTAATTAGATAGTCCAGGATAGCAAGTTCAGAATTTGGTAACTAGATAGAAACCAACATGGAGGTTGAAACCTTAATTTGACCAAGCTTTTCCAATGGGTCATGTGTTGTAGTGTAATATTTTATAGTTCACTCAATGAACATTAAGTGAAAATGTAGCTTACCTAAATAAATACTTCAGTTGTAACACCTACATTTTTTAACAAAAAGCAATTTACAATAACAACATACTAACAAATACTTTATTACTTACATAAAAATATAAATATTCCTCTATTACACTCAACAAAAAGTAATTTATTAATAAATTTATACACTAACACAAAAGCAGTTTACTTTTACTCAATTAAGAGAAACTCAAAATAAAAGCTCTGGTATTATACTCCTTGAAAATAGCAACATACTAACAAATACTTTATTACCTAAATAAAAGTATAAATATTCCTCTATTACACATAACAAAAAACAATTTACTAATAAAGAATTTGGTGGGTGAGGTCATTCAAAAACTCATAAAATAGGATCTTAAAAAACTTGCCAACCCTACTTAAAAAAACCTTTTTTTTAATTTAATATATTACGTTAAAATATAATTAAGTTTTCAAACTCTTGTAAAGTTTCAGGCTTTTAAAATAATTTGAATAAATTACATGTAATATAATTGGGTTTCCAAACTTTTGTCCCAAGTTTGAGGCATGTCAAACTACAACCTATATCCAGAGTTGGTAATTAGATGATCCAAAAGTGCTGATAAGTAATTTTATCTGTCGATATGTACCTATAACCTAGAATTTCTATTAGATTCCTTATAATGCAAAGCACCAATCCTAAAATTGTTGGATTACAATATTTTACATACAATGCAAATTATTTATTTTCTCTCTGCATGCTTTCATGCTGATCATTTCATATCTATCTTTCCAATGTCAGCTCAATTTTCTTATTAGATATAGATACAAAACCCTTAGCATTACATTGTCTTTGACATTTAAACCAAAAGATTTGGATTGATTCAGTCTATGCTAGTTATTACATATCTATTTTTTCATTATCAAGCTACTTTTTTTAACTAGATTAGATACAAAACCCTTCACATTAGATTCTCTGCAACATTTACAAAAAGAACTTAACATTTAAAATAGTCACATATATTGCATTTATCATAGAAATATTTTTGTAAGGATTGTACCATCCTTCTCAATCCCAAATGAGGACTCAAAAGAACAAGGATGCATTGGTCTTCGAAGTCTTTGTGCATGTCATAAGTTGACACTACACTTGAACTACCAGAAAATATCTCAAACTGCTTGTTTGTCACATCTTTGAAAATCATCATATGAGAGAGTTGTTTTTGTCTCATGTCTGGTCTCTGAATGAGGTCCAGATGTGTAAAGCATGTTATGTTTTTGTCTTTGATCAAGGCACAATTCCAATTGCAAAACCCATCCAACATTATAGTTATAGGAAAAAGCCGTCCAAATTATAGTTATAGGCACACACATGTACAAATATAAATGGAAATGCATAAGCACAGAAACATATAGAAACACATCTATGCATATTTATATATACATGCACACATATATTTTCCCATATACATACATACTTATAAAGCAATGTACATTCACTAGCACATAAACATAAACATACACATATATCCATATCTATATATACATATACACATATTTACCTAACTACATACATACTCACATCTAAAACAATGTACCTTCATACATATAATATACACATAATCAAAGTTTGTAGAGAATCTATGCATATTTCATTATGTACATGCAAATACTCGAAGACAAACATCCAAAGATAAATATACACAAAATCAATGCCATAAACATACAACATACCTATCTCAATGTTTACATGTTTATAGTTTACACAACCGTGAACATTCTTTACCTTTTGTTAATTATTTCAAAGACAGAAATATGTTAAGTACTAGTAATTTATTTATCATTCATTATGAATGCACTTAATTTGAATAGATAGAAATAGTGGTAAATTCTATATTGTTTGGGAAAGCTATAATTAAATTTGTATTTAAAGGGATTATGCCCAAAAATAACAAAAATTACAGAGTAAAAGTCAGTCATTAGTATTTAAACACAAAAGATCACTCATAAATAACGATATAAACATTGCCACATACCTAGCAGTATGTTCGATGCAATTGATGTAAACAAAGCACAAATTGTACAAGTATTGTTAAAACATAGCATCAATGGCCATTTGGTAATGGTTATGAATTGGATGAGAGGGGCCACACAACTATCAAATATCATGCTGCAAGGTCTTGATATGGATTTGGTTGCCATACTTGGTGCTTTCCATTTCTTCCACATTACCCACGTGTATCGAGAACATAACCAGAGAGTTGATGTTATTTTGAAGGAGAGTCAAGTAATGATGACTGGTGTAGTTTCTTATACTTCACTTTTGGAAGGGGAGGATCATGAAGGTATAGTAAATTTGGACTGGGAATAGGGAACGAGCATGTTTGCATTTTCTCTGAATTGCGCCCTTATTTCTAACAATTTATTAGGGGATTCATATATGTAAATGATTTTAGCCAATGAGTATATAGAGTTAATGGGATCATGAGCAACCGGCTCATAAATTGATAGCTGGTGAAATTGCCTCTGCTCCAAGTGTTGCTTCAACTGGTGCAGGTGAGTATTTATCTGGACAAGGTGGTGGCTATAAAACATGCAGCTTTGGATTTGGATCTATTTGAGTGGTGCATCATATATAATGAGAATTCTCACAAATCCTCACTAAATTCTATTGAGCACAAGCAAATCTGTGTTGGTTTGCGCCGTGAGATTGAACCCTTTCACCATTCGCAGGAAACATGTGAAATCTGAGTATAATTGTGCAAATGTAACACAATATGAATGTGTTTGTATTCCTTTCACGGTAATAGAAATATGAACTTTTTTTAATATTAAAAATGAATGTTTAAATTAATTAATAATCACGACTTGCGATTTATTTATAATATATACATTTTGTGAAAACTCTACAACATAAATAAGAAATGAGATGCGATTGGAGGCTGTAATAAGTAGATATTTTACTATCCACTATTTGATCTTGGGATATTGAATGCAATATGTGTCCTTCGTGGACAGCTATTATATTAAATCAATTAGCTTCTAAAAGCCCGAGAGAACTCCAAAGAAATTACATGATCTCTGACCTTCAAGGGTTACCAAATCTTTTATTTACACGGCAATTTCTCATTTGGAATGTAATTATGATATTTGCAATCATATCACTGTGCAGATTTCACAACCGAACATATTGTATACATTATTTTTAGATTTAACTACATAAGATATTGGAAACCCAACATTTTGGGTGAACTGTAACCCATCAATAGGGGAACTCGTCAAAATATAAAGGCAATCATATGATATTTTAAACGCAATCATAAGCCGGTTGTACTAAGCTGAAGAACATATGGGGTAGGCACAGTGTACAGAGCTTCGATGCCAGGTGTTGTTAGATGCTCTGAGTTAGAAGAGCTATGAAGAGCATACGGGGTAGGAGAAGTCTACAAAGATTCGATACTAGGTGTCGTTTTATGCTCTGAGATAGAAGAGCTATGAAGAGCATAAGGGGGTAGGCACAGTGTACGGAGCTTCAATTCCAGGTGTTGTTCGATGCTGAAGAATTGTGAAGAGCAAAGTGGGTAGGCGCAGTGTATAGAGATTTGATGCCAAGTGTTTTTCGATGTTCTGAGTTAGAAGAGCTTCCAAGCATGGAAACGTTGGTATATTTGGAGGAGTTCTGGGAAAAATGGATGTATCAAGCTGAAGAGCGAGCATACCTGGATTGGCACAGCAAAGCTTCTGATCCTAAATGTTGGTCGGTGCTATGAGTTAGAAGAGCTACCGAGCATGGAAACATTGGTATCTTTGCAAGCATTGGACACAAACAAATGTGTGAATATGAAGAGCTTATGAGGGTTGGTGCATTCTACAAAGCTTCAGACTCAAACTATTTATGGGTGCTCTCAGTTAGAAGAAATGCCATGGAAACATGGATATCTTTAGAGGTATTTTGGGCCATGGGATATGTGAAGCTGAAGTGCAGTGCACATAGCTTCAAAGGATAATTATTGGTAGGTACTCTGACTTAGAAGAGCTTCTCCAATGCATGGAAGCCTTAAATCTATTGTTCATAATATTAATCATCACATTGAAATTCCCTTCAGACCAATCTACTGAACAAACTGACTACTGAAATGAATTGGAAAGGAAAAAACACAACTCATCGTACTCCTCTTTTGTTTTGTGGCAGCAACGAACCCAAATGCAGTGCAGCAACAACGAACCCCAGTGCTAGACGATGACCCGAGGAAGGGAAAAGTTCAAGGTCGAAGATGGCGGAGCTGCTACGATTTATGGGATTTGACTTTGTTTTCTCTGCACCAAGAGGAAACCCTCATGGTAAGTTATCTTTCTACCCCATAAATTCTGGACTGATGGCAGGACAACGATCCAATCGGTCGAGGAGGAAAAATGGGGTATAGCAAAAGCCAGTTAATATTGCGAAGCTTAGGGAAACAAAGCAGTACACATGACAAAATATCATTGGCACAAGGGACGACCTGACAGTACTTTTCAAAATGCAACTCAATAGAAAAAACGCCTATCGCCGTAAATATTACGACCTAAAAGACCTTGATAGTTTAAATCTATTGATTGATTTTTTGATTCATATAGTTGCATATATCTTTGTTGATCACCAGCCAGGGACGAAAATACAACCAGCCATGATCTCAGTTTTACTACCTCTCATACCATGAAAGTTTCTTCAAAGAATTGGATGATTGAAACACCATCCTCTCAGTGGTGGTCGTAGTTCTTTTAGAGTGATTGATTCATATTGTTACAAGAGTATTCAAAGTTGTAGAACCAGTCCTCGCTTTAGGAGTGACTGGTATTCTCTAGCACTTTAGATTTATACGAATCGTCAACATCTATGCGCGTTGAACGTGTCTCTGCTGCTATTTGTTTGATTTTGAATTTTCTGTTGTTGTTGATTCATTAATTATTTTTTCCACGTTGTTGTTGAATCGTTAACTATTTTTTCCATGATCTTGAAGCGTAGTATAGGTATATATGGCAATTTTTATTTATTTTGAATTTTTGTCACTGAAAGATTATTCACTAATTATTTTTGCACGATCTTGAAGCCTGTACTATTACTATTGGTATCTATGGCATTTTTTAATTGTGAAGTGTATTTAATCTTGTATCTTTCTAACAAGTAAAACTTTCAGGGGTCCCTATCTTTGATGCATTTTTCAATCCAGCATGTCAAAGTCCGTGGTCATCCAGAACTTCGATCCATTTTTATAGCATTTGGGTTGGTTCAGAGCGGCACAATCTTCACAGAATTTTGTTGGTGGGCTTTTCTTTGCTAAGCTATTTCATGTTCAAAATAATTTTGGCAGCCTTTCAGATAGGAACGAAACCCTCAGTTTTTCATCGTTTACATGTCATTCATTTAGTAACAGTATTTTGCCACATCTTCATCCAATGCAAGTTTTACGGTTTTGGTGAGCTTAAACCTCGGAGTCAAATGCAATTTTGACCATTTTGGAGAGCCTAAACCTAGTTAGTAGTTAGTTGCTATTATTTTTCCAATTCATCCACTCACTTATTCTTTCTTTTAAATAAATCTATGTATGATAATACTTGTAATTTAAAATGCAATTTTGACCGTATAATGTGATTGGATTTCTACTGATCATGTTTTAGTTCTAGAAAGATGAAGGTATAATGTGATTGAGGAGACCAACCATCTTCTTCGCATCTATTGGCTAGAAGAACATGAAGAAACATTGTTGTCACATTGAACGAATCTTCTTGATGCCTTTTCATTGTTTAGAAAGTCATCTCACATGCGTTGGAGTCATCAAATTATATAGGGCATGTATGATGATTAAATATTGTATAAGATTGTGTCCGTCAACATAGTCTATATATCGTTAGATCTGTAGGCTCAACTGAGTCAATTTGACTTAGATCAAACCAAGGAGGTGAATGGGACTAGGAACTCTTTGAAAGCACCAATAGAACCCTAGAATGGATTAAAACTTCCCTATTATGTCGCAAAGGTCCCAATTTCATGCCTAATCACATTAGTAAAATTATGCTCCAATTTGGTGAGAGGATATCACTTTCCTTGAGCTAGGATTTATCCTGCTTTGGTCACCTAAGACAAGGGAATTGTTTGCATTTTTGTGTGGTGTTCTTGATTGCCAACAATGGTGTTGATGGTAAAGGGTTATTGAACATATGTATGGATGTCTTCTAGATATTTAAGACTTAAGTTTATCTATTATCAAAATGGTGGAAAATATAGTCAAATAAATTCTACATTGATTATAGGATGCAAACCCATATATGTTGTAATGTGGAGCTTAAACTCATTTTCCCGAACTTTATCAAGAGTAATGCACAGACCATATCGTAAAGTGTTAGTATTCCTTTGAAATCTAACAAATATTTTCTTCTTAAGATTCAACTACACCTAATCCCAAATTTGAATGAATGAGGAATACGATCCATGTCGTTTTAGGATTTGGATTTCTCACGAGACCAAAGCAACACCTCTCATGATTATTTTTGAATCACACAAAACATATCTTTGACATTGATTTATTTCTCAAATTCTCGGTTTTCATGGTGTATGTTTATCGAACTTGTTGATTGACCTAATTCAATAGGCGTTAAGCGATTAAATATATAACATACTTCAAACGTAGTCTATCTTGTTTAATTGTATCGATGTGCTCAATTATAGCTATGATGAATGTACATGAGACTTTCATCCCATATTCTGTGATGCTTGTGGTTGTGCATGATAAATAAATGTACGACCTTGTGATTTACAACTTTTGTATTTCTATTGGGTGAGCATGGAACATGATCAGGATAGATAATAGTGTTCTCAGTTGGTGCCATGGTGTTTTATAAAAGGTGTTGCCAAACATGGAATCTTTGTTAGAGATGATTTTAGTCAGTAAGCCATAGTGTTTCCAAACATGCTTGAAGAAAAACTACATAGAATATTGTGTCGTCATAGTATTCTTACAAGGAATGAGGAAAACCCTTTCCGGGAATCTACCAACCACTACCAAGATTGTATCATGTTTTTCGGTGATAGGATATCTAGTCAAGTAGTCCAATGAAATGTATTCCCATGGTTGAATTATAACGGGAAAGGGTGTACACAACCATTTTAATTGATTTAATAGCTTGATGATGTCACAAACCACACATGACTTGATATACTTATCCACATCCATCTTGTGTGAAAGACAATATAAATACTTATAGAGTAATGTGAGAGTATTTTCCACTCCAAAATTACATGTTTTTTTTGTAGTGTGAATCCCAAATGAGTGTATGCATGTATTTACATAGAGGTACACAAAGTTGTCGTAGCTTATCATGAAAATTTTACTTCATGTAGTAAAGAAGAATTGACTGACTTATCTAGAGTTTCTGATACACTTCAGATAATGCATATGATGCTACGATTTGGATTTCTCACTAGCTCAATACAATATCTCTCATGCTTATTTGTGAATCGCATAAGCCATATCTTTAGCATTGTGTGATTTTTCAACTTCTTGTTGTTCATGTTCTATCTCGTTCAAACTTTTTAGTTGATTTATTAAGTCAATAGACATCAAGGGATGAAATCCATAACAGACTTCAAACATACTCTTGCCTAGAGAATTGTACGAGTGTTCTTGATTATAGCTACGACGAATGCATAAGAAACTTTCATCCCATGTTTTGCATTGTTTTTGTTTTTCATGCAAAGCAAATCTACCACCAACTATGAACACAACTTTTTTCTGTCCATTGGTCTGAGCATGGAATATAATCGACGTAGGTAGTTGCGTGTCGAGTTGCTACCATAGTGTTTTCAATAAAGTGCTGGTAAATATGGAATGTTTGTTAGGTACTATTTTAGTCGGTAAGCCATAATTTTGCCAAACATTCTTAAAGAAGAACTAAGCATAATTTTGTATTATCATAGTCTTTTTGTAGGGAATAAAAAAAAACCGTTTTAGAGAGCTTATAAACCACTACAAAGGTTGTATCATGTTGGGTTTTGGTGAAAGGATATCCAAGAAAGTATTCCAAGAAATGGATTCCCATGGTTGAATTCGAATGGGAAAGGGTGTATACAAGCATTTTCATTGATTCAATGGCTTTATGATGGAACAAACGACAAAAGACTTGATATACTTGTTGTCATCCATCTTGAGTAAAGGATAATAAAAATACTTAGGAAGTACTGTGACAATATTCTCCACTTTAAAATGATCTATTGTTTATTTGAAGTATGCATCCCAAATGAGCTTATGTATGTGTTCAACTATATGTAAACAAAGTTGTCATATCTTGCAAAGAAAATTTTCTTTCATGTAGTCATTGAAAACAATAGAAAATTTCTATACCAAGGAAACTCCTTAGCTCATGAATGTTTCTTGGAATCGTCCATTCCCTCAAGACTTTTATCTTTTATGGGTAGATTTGAATTCGTGGTGAGTCGATCACATATCCCAAGTATTTGACACTCTTCATTGCAAAAGAGCACTTATTTCTTCTTTTATATAATTTTTTATTTCAAATTTAGAACTATGCCCATAAAATCAATTTCAAGAGTACACTTGGCTCATCTTTATTCAATCTAAAAAAAACCATACCTAATAGTCCACCCCTAATTCTAAAATATAAACACCTATAAATATAATATACAATTTTCCCCAACCAATGATGAAATAATATAATAATTCATGTTATTAGGCATACAAACCAAATAATAAAAGGCTTACTTAAGATTGATTGACTTATTTTCCATGTGCATTTCAAACAAAATCACACAACTAAATTAAAGCAATTGTTGACCGTATGACCACCTACTTTTCAATATACAATGCATGGATCTATCTCGGCTGGAAATGGCTAAAAACCTTAAATCAATATCACATTCAATGGTTAACCGTGGTTTCCAGTTGAATAGTTTAAAAATTCTATGAATTGGATTGGAATAGTTTGATTTTTTAAGGACAATTTTAATATAATGTAGTTGGATTTTCTTAAAATTTAAGTAAATTCCAGTTATCAAGTTTTTTGGAATTTTAAATATGTTAAATATTTTAAAATTGATAAATCTATTTTCACCATTAAAATTGAAATTAAAACATAATTATATTTCTATTTTACAAACTAAAAAGAGCTGGCGTTTCCAATTTTTTGAAACCAAAAATACAAGTTTGACCATATTGTTTTTGAAATCACAAATACAAGTTTGACCATATTGTTGAGGTGACCATATTGTTGACCTTAAAACAAGTTTTTTTTTTCACCGGACAGCTTAAACCTGGCCGCCAATTCATTCACCAATCTATTCTTCCCTTTAAATAGAACCTTGTGTCATAATCCTAGTTTTTCATAAGCCAAGGAAAGACATGAGCTAGCCTTTCCAACTCAGATGACTGTGACTCCTCCTACATACCACAGAGAATTGATGCTTGCCACTACGCTTTCTCGAAAATACATAGGCACCAAGTATTTTGTTATGCGAGAGCAGTTTTTCGTCTCTTCCAAAGCCAACGAGAGGAGGGATAACGCAGACCTAAAAAACTGCTCCGCCATAACAAAATACTTGTTACCTACCGCATAACAAGTACGAATGTAGGAGTCAAAGTCGTAAAAATTGGATTTCCTGGACAATTTGACCTAGTCTGAGTGTTATATGAAAGATTTGAATGCTTCTACCTGAGTGGATCAAATCAATCGATTTTTGCTCCTTGTTTTTTTAATGTACAACACTACGAAAGTTGCACATATATGTGCATAGTTGCACATATATCTTTTCCCTTGTTATCAACTAACTAGGGTCAAAAATACAAATGGGGTGTTAGTTAAAAGGATTAATCCAATATTTGATGAAATGGAAAATCATAATCCTTGTTGGTTTACGAAGGATTTCAAAGCTTCTATTTGATTGGATCTACTCCATCTATTTATCCTCCTTGGTGTTTTACTGTGCAATGCTAAGAAACATGCATAGTTGCACATATCTTTCTTCCCTTGTTATCAACCAATCCAGAAACACAACCTCAATTTTAAAACCCAACCAACCCTGAAACACAACCTTCACATATTTTTGTTCAACCACTACCAAGATTGTATCATGTTGTTTTTCGGTGATGGCATATCTAGTCAAGCAGTCCAATGAAATGGATTACCAAGGTTGAATTATAACAGGAAAGTGTGAGAGACAATATAAATACTTATAGAGTAATGTGAGAGTATTTTCCACTCCAAAATTACATGTTTTTTTTTGTAGTGTGCATCCCAGATAAGTGTATGCATGTATTTGCATAGAGGTACACAAAGTTGTCCTAGCTTATCAAGCAAATTTTACTTCATGTAGTAGTCAAGAAGAATTGATTGACTTATCTAGAGTTTCTGATACACTTCAAATAATGAATATCATGCTACGATTTGGATTTCTCACTAGCTCAATACAACATCTCTCATGATTATTTGTGAATCGCATAAGCCATATCTTTAGCATTGTGTGATTTTTCAACTTCTTGTTGTTCATGTTCTATCTTGTTCAAACTTTTCAGTTGATTTATTAAGTCAATAGACATCAAGGGATGAAATCCATAACAAACTTCAAACATACTCTTACCTAGAGAATTGTACCGGTGTTCTTGATTATAGCTAGACGAATGTATAAGAAACTTTCATCCTATGCTTTGCACTTTTTTTGTTTTTCATGCAAAGCAACTGTACCACCAATTATGAACACAACTTTTTTCTATCCATTGATCTCAGCATGGATTATAATCAACGTCGATACTTGCGTGTTGAGTTGCTACCATAGATTTTTCAATAAAATGCTGATAAATATGGAATGTTTGTTAGATACTATTTTAGTCGGTAAGCCATAATTTCCCAGAAAATTCTTAAAGAAGAACTAAGCATACTTTTGTATTATCATAGTCTTTTTGTAGGGAATGAAAAAAAAATAATTTAGAGAGCTTATAAACCATTACAAAGATTGTATGATGTTGGGTTTTGATGAAAGGATATCCAAGAAAGTATTTCAAGGAAATGGATTCCCATGGTTGAATTCGAATGGGAAAGGGTGTATACAAGCATTTTCATTGATTCAATGGCTTTATGATGGAAGAAACAACAAAAAACTTGATATACTTGTCATCATCCGTCTTGAGTGAAGGATAATAAACATACTTAGGAAGTGCTGGGATAGTATTCTACACTTTAAAATGATCTATTGTTTATTTGAATTATGCATCCCAAATGAGCTTATGTATGTGTTCATCTATATGTACACAAAGTTGTCCTATCTTGCAAAGAAAATTTTCTTTCATGTAGTCGTTGAAAACAATAGAAAATTGAACTATACGAAGGAAACTCCTTAGTTCATGAATGTTTCTTCTAGTCGTCCATTCCCTCAAGACTTTTATCTTTTATGGGTTGTTTTGAATTCATGGTGAGTCGATCACATATCCCAAGTATTTGACACTCTTCATTGCAAAAAGAGCACTTATTTCTTTTTTTATATAATTTTTTATTTCGAATTTAGAACTATGCCCATAAAATCAATTTCAAGAGTACACTTGTCTCGTCTTTATTCAATCTAAAAAAAACCATAACTAATAGTCCACCCCAAATTCTAAAATATAAACACCTATAAATATAAAATAAAATTTTCCGCAACAAATGATGAAATAATATAATAATTCATGCTATTAGGCATACAAACCAAATATTAAAAGGCTTACTTAAGATTGATTGACTTATTTTCCATGTGCATTGAAGTAGGTGTCTCGTAACTTATACATGCATAAAGAACCTTCGATGGTTTCAGTCATTCCCTTGAGAAAGATTATGTTTAAATAGTTCCCTTCACTTAGAGGGCCTCTCTACTTGATTATCGTTGTTTGATTATCTTAAATAAACCAAAGTTGAAATCCATGATAAAAATGCAAACCATTAACATCCGCCTAATGTTTTGACGATTTGCATTAGTATTCCACTCGATTTTCTAACTAAAATCTGACAGAAGTTGGTTAAATAGTAGCTTCGGGTTGCTAAATTTGTATAATCAAGGCATTTTAGTTTTTTTACTTTCCTACTAAAACCTAGAAAAAGATTCAAATCTCTAAATATTATCAGACAACTAAATTGAAGCAATTGTTGACCATATGACCACCTACTTTTTGCGCCGAGAGGTGCTCTACAGCCCAGTATGGGGGAGATCTTGTCACGTGACGTCACGTGATGTAACGTTACTAATATGTCGGCAAAAAATAATAGTGAAAATGAATATTATGGGGGAGATCTTGTCACGTGATGTAACGTTACTAACATGTCGGCAAAAAATAAAAGTGAAAGT
Source organism: Pseudotsuga menziesii (assembly GCA_001517045.1). Lineage (NCBI taxonomy): Eukaryota > Viridiplantae > Streptophyta > Pinopsida > Pinales > Pinaceae > Pseudotsuga > Pseudotsuga menziesii. The sequence continues at coordinate 155,431 of LPNX010192786.1, read as the reverse complement.
GAATATTATGGGGGAGATCTTGTCACATGGTGTAACGTTACTAACATGTCGGCAAAAAATAATAGTGAAAGTGAATATTATGGGGGAGATCTTGTCACGTGATGTAACGTTACTAACATGTCGGCAAAAAAATAATAGTGAAAGTGAATATTATGGGGGAGATCTTGTCACGTGATGTAAAGTTACTAACATGTCGGCAAAAAATAATAGTGAAAATGAATATTATGGGGGAGATCTTGTCACGTGATGTAAAGTTACTAACATGTCGGCACCTTTTCTGTGTACGAGAAAGAAATTTATCTTGGAGGCCATGCACGCACCTTTTCTGTGTACGGAATTGACCTGGACTTAGGATTCATGGTCTGCTATAGTGTAAGCTTCCAATCCTCAGCTGATTAAAGAAATAATAATGAAAATGTTCTCTTTTCTCCCATCGATTAAAGAAATCATGTAAATTTTATCTTTTCTAAAATAAAGAGAATGTTATCTTATTTTTTTCGAAAAGTCACCCGTTGATTCATGGAAAAATGAAACATATTATCTTCATTTTTGGGGAAAATCGTGTATTCATGATATGCGATTATGCAGTCGTGTAAGCTTCCATTCTCAATGAAAATGTCAAGATTTCTCCCGTCAATTGAAATCATGTCATTTTATCCTTCCTCCCGTTCCCGTTCATTGATGAAATAATGAAAATGTTAATTTTTTTCTGAAAAAATGTATTTAAGGATGGAGACCAGAGCTTCAATAATTTCTCCCGTTCATTGATGAAATAATGAAAATATTACCTTCTTTAGGGGGAGAATGTTGGTTCATGCTCTGCAATCATGTAACGTTCCATTTTCCAGCTGATAATAAAGAAAATTTATTATCACATTTTTTGAAAAATAACGCAAATTTTTATCTCTTCTCCCGTTGAATATGAAATAATGAAAATATTTTTTTAGGAAGGTCGTATGCACAGGATAGCCTCCACACCACCGTGAAAATGTGATCTTTCTTCCGTGATTCATGAAATAATGAAAATATTATAAGAAAATACTTTTGCTTTATGAAATAACGAAATATTTTATTTTTTAAAATTTAAGGGATACAATCGAGACCAGTGAAAATAGTTGAGCCCTGAAATAGTGAAAAGAGTGAAAATATTTCTTTTCTCTGATTGATTAATGAAATAATGAAAATGTCGTATTTTTCTCTTTATGGGATGGATACCAATGTCTTCTTAGCTTCCCTGATGGTATGATTCATCAAAATATGAAAATATTATCTTTTTTCCTCCAGTTGGTCAATGAAATATGGAAAACATTATTTTATATACTCGAAAGATTAAAAAAATCTTACATTCCCCAATGAACATCTTGGATTACGTGATTTTTTTATTATTATTGAAAAGTCTGTGGCAATGCAGGCTCCTTATTCGTACACGATGAAATTCTTCGAGGAACTTCGAGTGGATTTGGAGGTATCCGATATGTCGTTCTCTGTAAGTCTGGACAACGGCAAGGGATATGAATGGGCCAGCCGCAATGGCCTGGCCGGATTGTTTGCGCAGAGAACAAATGTTTTGAATCCCTTTTTCCCGCAGATGCTCTCCGAAATACGCAAGTTCAAGCAACATGTTGTCGAGTATGCTCGCCGGATCCTTTTATATTTTCAACTAATTTATTTTCATGTTTCTATTCACGCTGCTTGTTCTGTCTTATTTTTGTATTCTAAATGTATATCTTTCAAGTTTTGCTGACTTGCTTTATATTTTGTTAATTCCGCTAGTAATATATGGTATTAGTGAACATTAAATGTTGGTAATTATTATTCTTATTTTGGTATTCTAAATGTATATCTTTCAAGTTTTGCTGACTTGCTTTATATTTTGTTAATTCTACCAGTAATTGTACTAAAGGAGGTTTGCACCTCGGGAGATTTGATCCCTCTCGGCGCTTAATAGAGCCTAGGATTTGGATCTACGCTGGTCAATATACAACGCATGGATCTATCTCAATTGGAAATGGCTAAAAACCTTAAATCGATATCACATTCAGTGGTTAACCGTGGTTTCCAGTTGAATAGTTTAAAAATTCTATGAATTGGATTGGAATAGTTTGAATTTTTAAATTTTTAGACACAATTTTAATATAATGTAGTTAGAAATTTTTAAAATTAAAGTAAATTACAGTTATCAAGTTTTTTGAATTTTAAATATGTTAAATATTTTTAAAAGTGATAAATCTATTTTCACTATTAAAATTGAAATTAAAACATAATTATAATTCTATTTTACAAAATAAAAAAATCTAGCGCTTCCAATTTTTTGAAACCACAATTACAAGTTTGACCATATTGTTTTTGAAACTACGAATGCAAGTTTAACCATATTGTTGAGGCGACCATATTATTGACCTCAAAACTAGTTTTTTTTAACCAGACAGCTTAAACCTAGCCATTTATTTTCACCACAAGCCGCCAATTCATTCACCAATCTATTCTTCCCTTTAAATAGAGCCTTGTGTCATAATCCTGGTGGTTTGTCAGAAGCGAAGGAAAGACATATACGCTAGTCTTTCTGACTCAGATGACTGGAACTAAGAGACAATCAAACCGTCCAAAAATGTCCTTAGCATTGAGTCTGCCACTCTGACTCCTCCTACATAGCACACAGAATTGATGCCTGCCAGTGGGCTTTCTCGAAATTATTAACAATAAGTAGGCACCAAGTATTTTGTTATGCTAGAGCAGTTTTTCATCTCTTCCAAAGCAAGTCTTTCCGACTCAGATGACTGGAACTAAGAGACAATCAAACCGTCCAAAAATTCCCTTAGCATTGAGCCTGCCACTCTGACTCCTCCTACATACCACACAGAATTGATGCCTACGACTGGGTTTCTCGAAATTATTAACAAGAAGTAGGCACCAAGTATTTTTTTAAGCTAGAGCAGTTTTTCATCTCTTCCAAAGCCTGCGAGAGGAGGGATAACGCAGATGTGAAAAACTGCTCCGCCATAACAAAATAATTGCTGCCTATGGCATAACAAGTACGAATGTAGAAGTTAGAGTCGGAGATAAATAGCTGTCAAGGTCAAACGAAAATAGCTGTACTATTTTTGTTCTATTAAATAATGCAGACTCTTGATTCTTGCATTTCCATGCCTATTTTTTTCATAAAAAAAAAGAAAAGATATGGCCGAGTCTTTCATGGCATTGCATTTCAACAAGATGAACAAGAAGGATTGACAAACCAGTAACAGTGGTAAATATCGAAAAATTTGGAAAATTCGTGCAAAAATTCACTGAGCATTTAGTCTCAAACATTGTACATATGGTAGATAATTACAGCCATTCAGCTGAACCAATAACATGTTACCTTGCTCTCTTCGCACAATGGTACTTGTTACAAAGAATTTCCAAAGAATTTGTTAAAAGCTCAACGTTGATGATGGACGGGGCCATGCACGTCACGAGAAGTTGGTACGCTCCAAAGGCCAACGCTGGAGACCATTGCATTGTTGGGTAGTCAATTTGCACACTAGGCGTATGGATCTCCTGTATGCACCCTATTCTATTAAAAAACAAGTATCTACCCATTTTATTTTCTGTTTATGTTTATAAACAAGTATAATACTAGAAACATAGTACTAATCTTCCTCGATGGTACTTGTACTAATCTTCCTCAATGGTACTTGGTACTTGTTTAGAAACATAAACAGAAAAATAAAATGACTAGATACTTCCTCGCCTGTAAAATTGACTTGACTTCCCAACGCTGCAATTCATTATTGGATATCTTCAAAAATGGTCTCAAGTGTCTGGTCTCCAGCCTTTGCCTCTGGAGCATACCAAATTCTCTTTACATGCATGGCCCCTAGATCATCAACGTTGAGCTTTGTAACAAATTCTCTAGACACTCTGATCGGGCCTCGGCCCTGGTCGTTTTTTTCTATCTCGAACGACTCGCAGAGAGCAGAGGGGCGTTCCATTGTGCGAAGAGAGCAAGGTAAGGTTGCATACCTTATGTTCTTGGTCGGGCGGGCGAAATGGTTGTAATTATCTGCAGGATTTACAATGTTTGAGACTGAATGCTCAATGAATTTTTCCACGATTTTTCCAATTCTTCCGATAGTTCCCACTGTTACTGATTTGTCAATCCTTCTTGTTTTCTTTTTGAAATGCAACGCAATGAAAGACTTGGCCATATCTTTTTTGTCTTTATGAAAAATAATCAAGAGGCTGTGCTATTTATAAGATGAATTCGTGGGTGAAAGAATTGAAGAAAACTAGTACATCTATTTTTGTTTGACCTTGACAGCTATTTATTTGCATTTTGAATGGAACATCGCACGATACAAAATGTTATGGGACTATCTGGTGGATTTTCATGTAACCATGCTGAGGCTGAGAAACATTGGAAAGTAAATGCACGTGAGGATGAGAGTATCCGACTTGGTTTTCCCTGTATCCTTAGAAGGTGAAGGAATTGAACAAAAATATATGCCAGTTGGAAGAGGCCCATGCTGGAGACTGAAGCTTGAGACCATATATTAAAAGGAGAAGTGATTTTCTACCACTAGCTGGTAAACAAAATTGAAATATTACGACCTCAAACACCTTGATAGTTTAAATCTATTGATTGATTGGTTGGTTCATATAGTTGCATATATCTTTCTTGATCACAAGCCAGGGAAAGAAATACAACCAGCCATGATCTCAGTTTTACTAGCTCTCATACCCTGAAAGTTTCTTCAAGGAATTGGACGATTGAAACGCCATCCTCTCAGTGGTAGTCATAGTTCTTTCAGAGTGATTGATTCATATTGTTACAGGAGTATTCAAAGTTGTATAACCAGTCCTCGTTTTAGGAGTGACTGGTATTCTCTAGCACTTTAGATTTGTACGAATCGTCAACATCTCTGCGTGTTGAACATGTCTCTGCTGCTATTTGTTTGATTTTTAATTTTTTATTGTTGTTGATTCATTAATTATTTTTTCCATGATCTTGAAGCATAGTACAGGTATATATGGCAATTTTTATTTATTTTGAAGTTTTGTCCCTGAAAGATTATTCGCTAATTATTTTTCCACGATCTTGAAGGCTGTACTATTACTATTGGTATCTATGGCATTTTTTTAATATTGAAGTGTAGACCTGAAAAAATGCTCTGCCATAACAAAATACTTGTTTTGTAGAAATTGGATTTCTTAGACAATTTGACCTAGTCTGAGTGTTATATGAAAGATTTGAACGCTTCTACCTGAGTGGATCAGATCCATCGATTTTTCCTCGTTTTTTTAATCTGCATCACTACGAAAGATGCATAGTTGCACATATATCTCTTCCCTTGTTACCAACCAACCAGGGACGGAAATACAAATGGGGTGTTAGTGAAAAGGATTAATCCGATATATAATGAAATGGAAAATCATAATCCTTGTTGGTTTACGAAGGATTTCAAAGCTTCTATTTCATTTTATCTCCTCCATCTATTTATCCTCCTTGGTGTTTTATTGTGCAATTCTAAGAAACACACATAGTTGCACATATCTTTCTTCCCTTGTTATCAACCAATCCAGAAACATAACCTCAATTTTAAGAACCAACCAACCTTGAAACACAACCTTCACATATTTTTGTTCAACCACTAGCAAGATTGTATCATGTTGTTTTTCGGTGATGGTATATCTAGTCAAGTAGTCCAATGAAATGGATTACCATAGTTGAATTATAACAGGAAAGGGTGTACACAACCCTTTTCATTGATTTAATGGCTTGATGATGTCACAAACCACACATGACATGATATACTTATCGACATGCATCTTGTGTGAAAGACAATATAAATACTTATAGAGTAATGTGAGAGTATTTTCCACTACAAAATTACATGTTTTTTTTGTAGTGTGCATCCCAAACAAGTGTATGCATGTATTTACATAAAGGTACACAAAGTTGTCCTAGCTTATCAAGCAAAATTTACTTCATGTAGTAGTCAAGAAGAATTGACTGACTTATCTAGAGTTTCTCATACACTTCAGATAATGAGTATCATGCTACGATTTGGATTTCTCACTAGGTCAATACAACATCTCTCATGCTTATTTGTGAATCGCATAAGCCATATCTTTAGCATTGTGTGATTTTTCAACTTCTTGTTATTCATGTTCTATCTTGTTCAAACTTTTCAGTTGATTTATTAAGTCAATAGACATCAAGGGATGAAATCCATCACATACTTCAAACATACTCTTACCTAGAGAATTGTACCGGTGTTCTTGATTATAGCTATGACGAATGTATAAGAAAATTTCATCCTATGCTTTGCACTATTTTTGTTTTTCATGCAAAGCAACTCTACCACCAATTATGAACACAACTTTTTTCTGTCCATTGATTTGAGCATGGATTATAATCGACGTAGATAGTTTTGTGTTGAGTTGCTACCATAGATTTTTCAATAAAGTGCTGATATATATGGAATGTTCGTTAGATACTATTTTAGTCGGTAAGCCATAATTTTCCCAAACATTCTTAAACAAGAACTAAGCATACTTTTGTATTATCATAGTCTCTTTGTAGGGAATAAAAAAAAACAATTTTAGAGAGCTTATAAACCACTACAAAGATTGTATGATGTTGGGTTTTCATGAAAGGATATCCAAGAAAGTGTTACAAGGAAATGGATTCCCATGGTTGAATTCAAATGGGAAAGGGTGTATACAAGCATTTTCATTGATTCAATGGCTTTATGATGGAACAAACCACAAAAGACTTGATATACTTGAACATTGTCATCCGTCTTGAGTGAAGGATAGTAAAAATACTTAGGAAGTGCTGGGACAGTATTCTACACTTTAAAATGATCTATTGTTTATTTGAAATATGCATCCCATATGAGCTTATGTATGTGTTCAACTATATGTACACAAAGTTGTCCTATCTTGCAAACAAAATTCTCTTTCATGTAGTCATTGAAAGCAATAGAAAATTTCTATACCAAGGAAACTCCTTAGCTCATGAATGTTTCTTGGAGTCGTCCATTCCCTCAAGAATTTTATCTTTTATGGGTAGATTTGAATCTATGGTGAGTCGATCACATATCCCAAGTATTTGAAACTCTTCATTGCAAAAAGAGCACTTATTTCTTTTTTTATATAATTTTTTATTTCGAATTTAGAACTATGCCCATAAAATCAATTTCAAGATTACACTTGTCTCGTCTTTATTCAATCTAAAAAAAACCATAACTAATAGTCCACCACAAATTCTAAAATATAAACACCTATAAATATAATATAAAATTTTCCCCAACAAATGATGAAATAATATAATAATTCATGTTATTAGGCATACAAACCAAATAATAAAAGGCTTACTTAAGATTGATTGACTTATTTTCCATGTGCATCAAAGTAGGTGTCTCCTAACTTACACATGCATAAAGAACCTTGGATGGTTTCAGTCATTCCCTTGAGAAAGATTATGTTTAAATAGTTCCCTTCACTTAGAGGGCCTCTCTACTTGATTATCGTTGTTTGATTATCTTAAATTAACCAAAGTTGAAATCCATGATAGAAATGGAAACCATTAACATCCGCTTAATGTTTTGACGATTTGCATTAGTATTTGACTCGATTTTCTAACTAAAATCTGACAGAAATTGTTGAAATAGTAGCTTTGGGTTGCTAAATTTGTATAATCGAGGCATTTTAGTTTTTTTAGATTCCTACTGAAACGTAGAAAAAGATGCAAATCTCTCAATATTAGCTTACTCCATTAGCATCTATTGAATTTGCATATATAACTTTAAAGTAGAAAACTCAATCAAATTTTGGTCAAATCCAAATCGGCTTATAGGATTATATATCTATAATTAAAATTATTATAAAACATTGAATTTCAAACAAAATCAGACAACCAAGTATGACCACCTACTTTTCAATATACAATGCATGGATCTATCTCAATTGGAAATGGCTAAAAACCTTAAATCAATATCACATTCTTGAATAGTTTAAAAATTCTATGAATTAGATTGGAATAGTTTGAATTTTTGAATTTTTAAACACATTTTTAATATAATGTAGTTGGAAATTTTTAAAATTAAAATAAATTACAGTTATCAAGTTTTTTTAATTTTAAATATGTCAAATATTTTTAAAAGTGCTAAATCTATTTTCACTATTAAAATTGAAATTAAAACATAATTATAATTCTATTTTACAAAAAAAAAAACTAGCGCTTCCAATTTTTGAAACCAAAAATACAAGTTTGACCATATTGTTTTTGAAATTACAAATGGAAGTTTAAGCATATTATTGAGGCGACCATATTGTTGACCTTAAAACTAGTGTTTTTTTTTTTTTCACCAGCTTAAACTTAGCCGTTTTTTTTCACCACAAGCCGCCAATTCATTCGCCAATCTATTCTTCCCTTTAAATAGAGCCTTGTGTCATAATTCTGGTTTGTCAGAAGCCACAATGAAAGACATGCGCTAGTCTTTCCGACTCAGATGACTGGAAGTAAGAGACAATCAAACCGTCCAAAAATTTCCTTAGCATTGAGTCTGCCACTCTGACTCCTCCTACATACCACACAGAATTGATGCCTGCCACTGGGCTTTCTCGAAATTATTAACAATAAGTAGGCACCAAGTATTTTGTTATGTAGTTTTTCATCTCTTCCAAAACCTCCGAGAGGAGGGATAATGCAGACGTGAAAAACTGCTCCCCCATAACAAAATAATTGTTGCCTACGGCACAACTAGTACGAATCTAGGAGTCAGAGTCGCAGATAAATAGCAGTCAAGGTCAAACGAAAATAGCTGTACTATTTTTGTTCGATTAAATAACGCAACCTCTTGATTCTTGCATTTCCATGCCTATATTTTTCATAAAAAAAGGAAAAGATATGGCCGAGTCTTTCATGGCATTGCATTTCAACACGATGAACAAAAAGGATTGACAAACCAGTAACAGTGGTAAATATCGAAAAATTTGGAAAATTCGTGCAAAAATTCACTGAGCATTCAGTCTCAAACATTGTACATATGGCAGATAATTACAGCCATTCAGCTGAACCAATAACATGTTACCAATGGAACGTCACTCTGCTCTCTACGAGTCGTTAGAGATAGAGAGAAACGACGAGGGCCGAGGCTGGATGAAAGTGTCCAATGAATTTGTTACAAAGCTCAACGTTGATGATGGACGGGGCCATGCACGTCACGAGAAGTTGGTACGCTCCAAAGGCCAACGCTGGAGACCATTTTTGAAGATATCACATACTGAATTGCAATGTTGGGTAGTCAATTTTCACACTAGGCGTATGGATCTCCGGTATGCACCCTATTCTATTAAAAAAACAAGTATCTACCCATTTTATTTTCTGTTTATGTTTATAAACAAGTATAATACTAGAAACATAGTACTAATCTTCCTAGATGGTACTTGTTTAGAAACATAAATAGAAAAATAAAATGACTAGATACTTCCTCGCCTGCAAAATTGACTTGACTTCCCAACGCTGCAATATTGGATATCTTCAAAATTAGTCTCAAGTGTCTGGTCTCCAGCCTTTGCCTCTGGAGCATACCAACTTCTCTTTACGTGCATGGCCCCCTAGATCATCAACGTTGAGCTTTGTAACAAATTCTCTAGACACTCTGATTGGGCCGCCGCCCTGGTCGTTTCTTTCTATCTCGAATGGCTCGCGAGCAGAGGAGCGTTCCATTGTGCTAAGAGAGCAAGGTAAGGTTGCCTACCTTATGTTCTTGGTTGTAATTATCTGCAGGATGTAATTATCTGCAGGATGTACAATGTTTGAGACTGAATGCTTAATGAATTTTTCCATGATTTTTCCAATTCTTCCTGTAGTTCCCACTGTTACTGATTTGTCAATCCTTATTGTTTTCTTTTTGAAATGCAACGCCATGAAATACTTGGCCATATCTTTTTTTTCTTTATGAAAAATAATCAAGAGGCTGTGCTATTTATAAGATGAATTCGTGGGTGAAGGAATTGAAGAAAACTAGTACAGCTATTTATTTGCATTTTGAATGGAACATCGCACGATAGAAAATGTTATGGGACTAGCTGGCGGATTTTCATGTAACCATGCTGAGGCTGAGAAACCTTGGAAAGTAAATGCATGTGAGGCTGAGAGTATCCGACTTGGTTATCCCTCTATCTTTAGAAAGTGAAGGAATTGAACAAAAATATGTGCCAGTTGGAAGAGGCCCATGCTGGAGACTGAAGCTTGAGACCATATAAGAAAAGGAGAAGGTGATTTTCTACCTCTAGCTGGTAAACAAAATTAAAATATTATGACCTAAAACACCTTGATAGTTTAAATCTATTGATTGATTGGTTGATTCATATAGTTGCATATATCTAGCCAGGGACGGAAATACAACCATCCATGATCTCAGTTTTACTAGCTCTCATACCCTGAAAGTTTCTTCAAGGAATTGGACGATTGAAACGCCATCCTCTCACTGGTGGTCGTAGTTCTTTCAGAGTGATTGATTCATATTGTTACAGGAGTATTCAAAGTTGTAGAACCAGTCCTCATTTTAGGAGCAATTGGTACTCTCTAGCACTTTAGATTTGTACGAATCGTCAACATCTCTGCGTGTTGAACATGTCTCTACTGCTATTTGTTTGATTTTGAATTTTCTGTTGTTGTTGATTCATTAATTATTTTTTCCATGATCTTAAAAGCATAGTAAAGGTATATATGGCAATTTTTATTTATTTTGAAGTTTTGTCGCTGAAAGATTATTCGCTAATTATTTTTCCACGATCTTGAAGGCTGTACTATTACTATTGGTATCTATGGCATTTTTTTAATTGTGAAGTGTAGTTAATCTTGTATCTCTCTAACGAGTAAAACTTCTAGGGATCCCTATCTTTGATCCATTTTTCAATCCAGAATGTCAAAGTTCGTGGTCATCCAGAACTTCGATCCATTTTTATAAGTAAAACTTCCAGGGATCCCTATCTTTGATCCATTTTTCAATCCAGCATGTCAAAGTTCGTGCTCATCCATTTTTATAGCATTTGGGTTGGTTCAGAGGGGCACAACCTTCACAGTATTTCGTTGGTGGGATTTTCTTCCCTAAGCTATTCCATGTTCAAAATAATTTTGGCAGCCTATCAGATAGGAACGAAACCCTCAGTTTTTCATAGTTTACATGTCATTCATTCATTAACAGTATTTTTCCACATCTTCCTCAAATGCAAGTTTTGCGGTTTTGGTGAGCTTAAACCTCAGAGTCAAATGCAAATTTGTCCGTTTTGGTGAAATTAAACCTACTTGGCCGTAGTTCACAGTATCTTAGTCAAATGCAAGTTTGACGGTTTTGGAGAGCCTAAACCTAGTTAGTAGTTAGTTGCTATTTTTTTTCAATGCATCCACTCACTTATTCTTTCTTTTAAATAAATCAATGTATGATAATACTTGTAGTTTCAAATGCAATTTTCACAGTTTTGGAGAGCCTAAACCTAGTTAATTAGTTGCTATTTTTTTTCCAATTCATCCACTCACTTATTCTTTCCTTTAAATAAATCTGTATATGACAATAGTTGTAGTTTCATAAAACTCTGTCTTAATTTTTGTCCAATTCAATCATCCACTCGTTCTCTCCTTTAAATAAAACAACTTTGTGCCTTCATGTTTGGTAATAAGGGAAGAAAAGACATGCGTTACTCTTTCATGGCGTTGCTCAAATGGCACAAGCAAAGTTTAAGTCTAAATTTAAATTATTTCCCATTGTGTTTTTCACTCTAAATCCTCCTACATCCAATAGATTGGAAACTAAACCTCTTTGGTCGTTTGTTGTTTGTTTCAAAAAATTCTATATTCTTGTACAAGATGTAAAAGGAGAAGAGTGACCAACTATATGCTATAGGATTTATTGGATAAGTTGGTCAATTCTATGTCTTTAGAGTTTAAATTTTAAGATATTTGATTAATAGTATTTTATAAAGTTAATATGAATATAAGTTCATTTATTTTATTACCAACATAGATTTATGTTAAACTCAAATGTACAAAATAGCTTGGAGGGATGCAATTTTTTGAGATGTAAATTAGAAAAAAATTATAGTAAAAATATTTGATCACTCCTCTCAATGAAATCACCATCCATTTTGTTAATTTTTCATTTCTATTAAATCCATGTTTTTAAATTTTAATTAGACTCTAATATTTTTTATGAAAAAGAATTCCTTATCATTTTCTTCTCTTCTAGCTAACCACTTATAACATCTTTATTTATTTTCAACAATCTACCTCAATATTTGAAACGATGCAATGCCAAGCAACATCAGCAATAGGAAGGAAGAACATAGGCTATTCAATGAAGATATGATATATATTGTGAAAAGGCTTTTAGTTGGGTTTATGCATCTCTTCATGTTTAAATTTTTTATTGATTGAATTAATGATGTGAAAGTTTTATATCAAACATTGTATTTTGATTGTCTTCTTTTATATATATTTGCTATTATAGTGACTAAGTTCCTAGTTTAGACAATGATGGATTTGAAGGGTTTTTGTTGGGTTAATGGATTTCTTCATCTATTTACAATATTTTAATAGAGTTAAAAATTGAAATATTGTATGTAATATGCCATTAATTATTTTTAGATATTTAATGATTTAAATATTTATATCAAATATGTCATATGTTGTAAAAAATATTGGAGAGTTGGAGGCATGAATTCCTCCATAAAGTGTTTGGACCATTACTATGATATATTAGTTATATGTTTTTTCTTGATGATGTGCTCTCTTTAGGTGTACTATAATAATGAGAAGAGAAGAGTGATGAGTTGTTTTAATGCAATGAAAATAAATGAACCAAGTTATGCCAATGAATTCTATATATTTTTAATGAGATTAGTTGATTTCTTCTATGTTTTCTATTTTATTGTGAGTTTAGGTGTTTTCAAAAAATCCAAATTTATAAGTGTTCAAATTGTATTTATAAATTCATAAATAGATTTAGTACCCTCAAATACGCCATGGTGGCACCCAAATTATTCAATCTCTGTAAATAATTTATGTTATTCTAATATTTTTTTTTAAATTTTCAACCATCAATCAATCTATTTATAATTTGGTTTATAAATAAACAAGTTATTCAATCAGAAACACAATATGTTAATTTAAATATTTTTTTATTATATTTTAAAATTTTTTAATTTTATTATTATTATTATTTTCAATATCCAATGATGACGATGATGATAGTTAATGGCTACATAGACCATATTTTTTTCTATTGGATTCATATATGCTTTCATTGACTAGATTTGCTACTAAAACCTATGGTGCATGTAGTGAATTCTAAATGATGCTGGGGGATTTAAACTATTATTTTCGGTGGGGAGGAGAAAAATGTCTTTGGGAAACATAAATTAAGTGGAACAGAACAATAGAGATTCCATATTCATAGCTTATATCCCTGAAAGAATAGGAGAAAATCATGCATGAACAATAACAGTAGATCAACGCATTCAAGAAAAAAAATAGCATTCAACTGTGAAGAGAAAAATAAACAACACATATGAGATGTTATTTTCACAATCCCTGTGCCAAATTTCCCTGGTCCTAGTTTCAATTAAAAAAAAGGCTCATTTTAAACAATATTTCCTCAAATACTAGTGACAAATTGCATTGGTATTGGATTCGATTAAAAAATTGTCTCATTTAAACATAATAACATGAGATAGAATTTTCTTTAAAAAAATAGTGGTAAATAGCATATGTCCTAGCTTCAATTCAATAAAAATCTCACTAAAAACCACAATAAACATCAAGGGGGACCCATTGATCTCGTCCATGATCCTATTGTCTTTCTCTAGGAGAGGAATCTCTTTGATTTCATTACAATGAGGAGATAGTGGATTGATGGAAGCTTGTTATAATAATAAATTGACATGGTGAGTAGCCTTGATTCATCATTCCAACCCTCTTTATTATTGAGACCTCTCTTTGTTAGATATTATAGTTTACTCTCTATGTTTATTGGACATTGGGTTCAACCCGCAATGTGAGTTTCATGACATGAACTATCCACCTCCCGAGATCCTAACAATGGATATTATAGAAAATATTAACACCTGGGGGTTTTGTTCTAACAACAATAATAAGTCCAACAAATTGTATGAGAGCTATAGGTCAATTGTTTGAAACTCAGGCAACTCGTGCAGGGGGGAGGGGGGGGGGGATTGTTGGAAATTCGGTTCAACACTCCCAATGAGTTTCATAACATGAACTAACTGCCTCCTTCGATCCTAACTCTGGAGATTGTAGTGGAAATTAACACCTAGGGGTTTTAGTCTAACAATAATCATAAGTCCAACAATATTGACTTTATCAATGTCGTCGAGGGAGTCAACAAGAGAAAAATGGAGTCAATTGAATGAGTGAAGATCTGTTTTGGTGGGAGTGAACAATAATAGACTGAACAAGAAACCAATGTATATAATAACCAAACAAAAATTATTGAAAGTAGAAGACATTACAAATCATATGAAAATTCAAGTCAAGAATTAATAATGGAGAAACCCCAATGGTGAAAGCTCATGTTTGTTTTAGTAGTCATCTATGTGTCATAAGTCTCTTAAGCATATAAACCAACCTATATCAATGTGTACTGAGTCAAAATATGCTTTTGCATGGATAGATGTCAAATGAAGGAACAATGAGTAACTAATCGACCCTTCTCTTTCGGGACTCATCTTAGTGCAGTTAAGAACAAGAAACCCTCTCATATATCGGCTTACAAGTATATATACAAATATGAGGGATTGTTGGGTTTCTACTGATCATGTTTTAGTTCTAGAAAGATGAAGGTATAATGTGATTGAGGAGACCAACCATCTTCTTCGCATCTATTGCCTAGAAGAACAAGAAGAGACATTGTTCTCACATTGAACGAATCTTCTTGATGCCTTTTGATTGTTTAGAAAGTCATCTCACATGCGTTGGAGTCATCAAATTATATAGGGCATGTATGATGAATAAATATTGTATAAGATTGTTACTGTCAAGATAGTCTATATATCGTTAGATCTGTAAGCTCGACTGAGTCAGTTTAACTTAGATCAAACCAAGGAGTTGAATGGAACTAGGAACTTGTTGAGGGAACCAATAGAGCCCTAGAATGGATTAAACCTTCCTTGGTATGTCGCAAAGGTCCCAATTGCATGCCTAATCACATTAGTAAAATTCTGCTCCAATTTGGTGACAGGATATCACTTTCTTTGAGCTAGGATTTATCCTGCTTTGAACACCTAAGACAAGGGAATTGTTTGCATTTTTGTGTGGTGTTCTTGATTTCCAACAATGGTGTTGACGGTAAGGTGTTATTACACATATGTATGGATGTCTTCTAGATATTTAAGACTTAATTTTATCTATTATAAAAGTGGTGGAAAATACAATCAAATAAAATCTACATTGATTATAGGATGAAAACCCATATATGTTGGAATGGAGGAGTTGTCAACATGTCTCTGCTGCTATTATACACTAATTATTTTTTCACGACTTTGAATCCTTTACTATTACTATTGGTATCTATGGCATTTTTTAATTGTGAAGTGTAGTTAATCTTGTATCTTTCTAACAGTAAAACTTCGAGGGATCCCTATCTTTGATCCATTTTTCAATCCAGCAAGTAAAACTTCCAGGGATCCCTATCTTTGATCCATTTTTCAATCCAGCATGTCAAAGTTCGTGGTCATCCAGAACTTCAATCCATTTTTATAGCATTTGGGTTGGTTGAGAGCGGCACAATCTTCACAACATTTTGTTGGTCGGCTTTTCTTCCCTAAGCTATCCCATGTTCAAAATAATTTTGGCAGCCTATTAGATAGGAACGAAACCCTCCGTTTTTCATCGTTTATATGTGATTCATTCATTGACAGTCTTTTGCCACATCTTCCTCAAATGCAAGTTTTACGGTTTTGGTGAGCTTAAACCTCGGAGTCAAGTGCAATTTTGTCCTTTTTGGTGATCTTAAACCTACTTGGCCGTAGTTCATAGTATCTTAGTCAAATGCAATTTTGACAGCTTTGGAGAACCTAAACCTAGTTAGTAGTGAGTTGCTATTTTTTTTCCAATTCATCCACTTACTTTTTCTTTCTTTTAAATAAATCAATATATGATAATACTTATAGCTTCAAATGCAATTTTGACAGTTTTGGAGAGCCTCAACCTAGTTAATTAGTTGCTATTTTTTTTCCAATTCATCCACTCACTTATTCTTTCTTTTAAATAAATCTGTATATAATAATACTTGCAGTTTCATAAAACTCTGTCTTAATTTTTGTCCAATTCAATCATCCACTAGTTCTCTCCTTTCAAGAAAATAACTTTGTGCCTTCATGTTTGGTAATAAGGGAAGGAAAGACATGTGCTACTCTTTCATGGCGTTGCTCAAATGGCACAAGCAAAGTTTAAGTCTAAAAAAATATTTCCCATTGGGTTTTTTACTCCGAATCCTCCTACATCCAATGGATTGGAAACTAAACCTCTTTGGTCATTTGTTGTTTGTTTCGAAAAAGTTCTAGATTCTTATGCAGGATGTAAAAGGAGAAGAGTGACCAATTATATGCTATAGGATTTATTCGATAAGTTGGTCAATTATATGTCTTTAGAGTTTAAATTTTAAGATATTTGATTAATACTATTTTATAAAGTTAACATGAATATAAGTTCATTTTATTATAAACATAGATTTATGTTAAACTCAGATGTACAAAATATTTTGGAAGGATGCAATTTTTTGAGAAGTAAATTAGAAAAAAATTATAGTAAAAATATTTGATCCCTCTTATAGAGTGACGTGCATTTTTTAATGTGGTATATTACCTTAAGCCACATCAAGTCCCTAGTGTTGGGATATCAACTACCTCACTCCTATCAATGCAATCATCATCGATTTTGTTAATTTTTCATTTCTATTAAATCAATGTTTTTAAAATTTAATTAGACTCTAATTTTTTTTATGAAAAAAATTCCCTATCATTTTTTTCTCTTCTAGCTAACCACTTATAACATCTTTCTTTATCTTCAGTGATCTACCTCCATATTGGAAGCGATTCAATGCCAAGCAACATCAGCAATAGGAATGAAGAACATAAGCAATTTAACAAAGTATGATATATATTGTGAAAAGGCTTTTAGTTGGGTTTATGCATCTAGAGATGTTTAAAATTTTTATTAATTGAATTAATGATGTGAAAGTTTTATATCAGACATTGTATTTTGATTGTCTTCTTTTATAGATATTTGCTTTTATAGTGACTAAGTTCCTAGTTGAGACAATGATGGATTTGAAGGGTTTTAGTTGGGTTAATGGATTTCTTCATGTATTTGCAATATTTTAATAGAGTTAAAAATTTAAATATTGTATGTAGTATGCCATTAATTATTTTTAGATATTTAATGATTTAAATATTTATATCAAATATGTCATATGTTGTAAAAGATATTGTTTAAATGACAAAACATAAAGGGAAAGTTGGAGCTATGAATTCCTCCATAAAGTGTTTGGACCATTACTATGACATATTAGTTATATGTTTTTTCTTGATGATGTGCTCTCTTTAGGTGGACTATAATAATGAGAAGAGAAGAGTGATGAGTTGTTTTAATGCAATGAAAATAAATGAACCAGGTTATGCCAATGAATTCTATATATTTTTAATGAGATTAGTTGATTTATTCTATGTTTTTTATTTTATTGTGAGTTTCCATGTTTTCAAAAAATCCAAATTTACAAGTGTTCAAATTGTATTTATAAATTCATAAATAGATTTAGTACCCTCAAATACCCCATGGTGGCACCCAAATTATTCAATCTCTCTAAATAATTTACGTTATTCTAAGATTTTTTTAAGATTTTCAAACATCAATCAATCTATTTATAATTTTGTTTATAAATAAACATGTTATTCAATGAGAAACACCATATGTTAATTTAAATTTTTTTTTATTATATTTTAAAATTTGTTAAATTTATTATTATTATTATTTTCAATATCTAATGATGATGATGATAGTTAATGGCTACATAGACCATATTTTTTTCTATTTTGATCCATTGTTCCTCGTGTTGTAACCCTCAATTATTTTCTCTTCTTAAGGCATGGATAGATCTCATAAAATAAACAATTGATGCTCAAAGAGGGTTGCAAGGCTAAGGAGGGTTATGCATGATGCACCTTCCCACTCCACTTTAGACAATTGATTCAATCCTTGAGTTAAGGGAGGATACCCTAAGTTTGGGATGTAGAATTACTTAGTTTGTCCCCGTAAGGTTTCTTAGGGATTCATATATGGTTTCATTGACTAGATTTGCAACTAAAACCTATGGTGCATGTAGTGAGTTCTAAATGATGCTAGGGGATTTAAACTGTTATTTTGGGTGGGGAGGAGAAAAATGTGTTTGGGAAACATAAATTAAGTGGCTTCATAGCTTATATCCCTGAAAGAATAGGAGAAAATCATGCATGAACAATAACTGTAGATCAATGCATTCAAGGAAAAAAATATCATTCAACTGTGAAGAGAAAAATAAACAACACATATGAGATGTTATTTTCTTAATCCCTATGCTAAATTTCCCTGGTCCTAGTTACAATTAAAAAAAAGGCTCATTTTAGACAATATTTCCTCAAATACTAGTGACAAATTGCATTGGTATTGTATTCGATTAAAAAATTCTCTCCTTTAAACATAATAACATGAGCTAAAATTTTCCTAAAAAAATAGTGGTAAATCGCATATGTCCTAGCTTCAACTCAATAAAAATCTCACTAAAAACCACAATAAACATCAAGGGGGACCCATTGATATCGTCCATGATCCTATTGTCTTCCTCTATGAGAGGAATCTCTTTGATTTCATTACAAAGAGGAGATAGTGGATTGATGGAATCTTGTAATAATAATAAATCGACATGGTGAGTAGCCTTGATTCATCATTTGAACCCTCTTTATTATTGAGACCTCTCTTTGTTAGATATTATATTTTACACTCTATGTTTATTGGACATTGGGTTCAACCCGCAGTGTGAGATTCATGACATGAACTAACCACCTCCCGAGATCCTAACTATGGATATTGTAGAAAATATTAACACCTAGGGGTTTTGTTCTAACAACAATAATAAGTCCAACAAATTGTATGAGATCTATAGGTCAATTGTTTGAAACCCACGCAACTGGAGCGAGGGGGGGATTGTTGGAAATTCAGTTCAACACTCTCAATGAGTTTCGTGACATGGGCTAATCGCCTCCTCAGATCCTATCTCTGGAGATTGTAGTGGATATTAACACCTGGGGGTTTTAGTCTAACAATAATTGTAATTCCAACAATATGGACTTTATCAATGTCATCGAGGGAGTCAACAAGAGAAAAATTGAGTCAATTGAATGAGTCAAGATTTGTTTTGGTAGGAGTGAACAATAATAGACTGAACAAGAAACCAATGTATATAATAACCAAACAAAAATTATTGAAAGTAGAAGAGATTACAAATGACATGAAAATTCAAGTCAAGAATTAATAATGGAGAAACCCCAATGGTGAAAGCTCAGGTTTTTTTTAGTAGTCATCTATGTGCCATAAGTCTCTTAAGCCCATAAACCAACCTGTATCAATGTGTACTGAGTCAAAATATGCTTTTACATGAATAGATGTCAAATGAAGGAACCATGAGTAACTAATCGACCCTTCTCTTTCGGGACTCATCTTAGTGCAGTTAAGAACAAGAAACCCTATCATAGTTCGGCTTACAAGTATATATACAAATATGAGGGATTCTTGGGTTGCTATTGATTGTGTTTTAGTTCTAGAAAGATGAAGGTATAATGTGATTGAGGAGGCCAACCCTATTCTTCACATCTTTTTGCTAGAAGAACATGAAGACACATTGTTGTCACATTGAACGAATCTTCTTGGTTCCTTTTGATTGTTTAGAAAGTCATCTCACATGCGTTGGAATCATCAAATTATATAGGGCATGTATGATGAATAAATATTGTATAAGATTGTGTCTGTTAACATAGTCTATATATCGTTAGATCTGTAAGCTCGACTAAGTCAATTTGACTCAAATCAAACGAAGGAGTTGGATGGGACTAGGAACGTGTTGAGGGCACCAATAGAGCCCTAGAATGGATTAAACCTTCCCTTTTATGTTGCAAAGGTCCCAATTTCATGCCTAATCACATTAGTAAAATTATGCTCCAATTTGGTGAGAGGATATCACTTTCCTTGACCTAGGATTTATCCTGCTTTGGTCATCTAAGACAAGGGAATTGTTTGCATTTTTGTGTGGTGTTCTTGATTTCCAACAATGGTGTTGATGGTAAGGGGTTATTGCACAAATGTATGGATGTCTTCTAGATATTGAAGACTTAAGTTTCTCTATTATAAAAGTGTTTGGAAATACACTCAAATAAAGTCTACATTGATTATAGGATGCAAACCCATATATGTTGGAATGTGGAGCTTATGCATGTATTTACTTAAAGGTACACAAAGTTGTCCTAGCTTATCAAGCAAAATTTACTTCATGTAGTAGTCAAGAAGAATCGACTGACTTATCTAGAGTTTCTAATACACTTCAGATAATGAATATCATCCTACATTTCGGATTTCTCACTAGCTCAATACAACACCTCTCATGCTTATTTGTGAATCGCATAAGCCATATCTTTAGCATTGTGTGATTTTTCAACTTCTTGTTATTCATGTTCTATCTTGTTCAAACTTTTCAGTTGATTTATTAAGTCAATAGACATCAAGGGATGAAATCCATAACAGACTTCAAACATACTCTTACCTAGAGAATTGTACCGGTGTTCTTGATTATAGCTATGACGAATGTATAAGAAACTTTCATCCTATGCTTTGCACTATTTTTGTTTTTCATGCAAAGCAACTCTACCACCAATTATGAACACAACTTTTTTATGTCCATTGATCTCAGCATGGATTATAATCGACGCAGATAGTTGTGTGTTGAGTTGCTACCATAGATTTTTCAATAAAGTGCTGATATATATGGAATGTTTGTTAGATACTATTTTAGACGGTAAGCGATAATTTTCCCAAACATTATTAAAGAAGAACTAAGCATACTTTTGTATTATCATAGTCTTTTTGTAGGGAATGAAAAAAACAATTTTAGAGAGCTTATAAACCACTACAAAGATTGTATCATGTTGGGTTTTGATGAAAGGATATCCAAGAAAGTATTCCAAGGAAATGGATTCCCATGGTTGAATTCGAATGGGAAAGGGTGTATACAAGCATTTTCATTGATTCAATGGCTTTATGATGGAACAAACCACAAAAGACTTGATATACTTGTTGTCATCCGTCTTGAGTGAAGGATAATTAAGGTACTTAGGAAGTGCTCGGACAGTATTCTACACTTTAAAATGATCTATTGTTTATTTGAATTATGCATGCCAAATGAGCTTATGTATGTGTTCATCTATATGTACACAAAGTTGTCCTATCTTGCAAACAAAATTCTCTTTCATGTAGTCATTGAAAACAATAAAAAATTTCTATACCAAGGAAACTCCTTAGCTCATGAATGTTTCTTGGAGTCATCCATTCCCTCAAGAATTTTATCTTTTATGGGTTGATTTGAATTCGTGCTGAGTCGATCACATATCCCAAGTATTTGACACTCTTCATTGCAAAAAGAACACTTATTTCTTTTTTTATATAATTTTTTATTTCGAATTTAGAACTATGCCCATAAAATCAATTTCAAAAGTACACTTGTCTCGTCTTTATTCAATCTAAAAAAAACCATAACTAATAGTCCACCCCAAATTCTAAAATATAAACACCTATAAATATAATATAAAATTTTCCCCAACAAATGATGAAATAATATAATAATTCATGTTATTAGGCATACAAACCAAATAATAAAAGGCTTACTTAAGATTGATTGACTTATTTTCGATGTGCATTAAAGTAGGTGTCTCCTAACTTACACATGCATAAAGAACCTTCAATGCTTTCAGTCATTCCCTTGAGAAAGATTATGTTTAAATAGTTCCCTTCACTTAGAGGGCCTCTCTACTTGATTATCGTTGTTTGATTATCTTAAATTAACCAAAGTTGAAATCCATGATAGAAATGGAAACCATTAACATGAGCTTAATGTTTTTTTAGATTCCTACTAAAACGTATAAAAAGATGCAAATCTCTCAATATTAGCTTACTCCATTAGCATCTATTGAATTTGCATATATAACTTTAAAGTAGAAAACTCAATCAAATTTTGGTCAAATCCAAATCGGCTTATAGGATTATATATCTATAATTAAAACTATTATAAAACATTGAATTTCAAACAAAATCAGACAACTAAATTGAAGCAATTGTTGACCATTTGACCACCTACTTTTCAATATACAATGCATGGATCTATCTCAATTGGAAATGGTTAAAAACCTTAAATCAATATCACATTCAGTGGTTAACCGTGGTTTCGAGTTGAATAGTTTAAAAATTCTTTGAATTGGATTGGAATAGTTTGAATTTTTGAATTTTTAGAAACAATTTTAATATAATGTAGTTGGAATTTTTTTAAATTTAAGTAAATTACAGTTATCAAGTTTTTTGAATTTTAAATATGTTAAATATTTTTAAAAGTGATAAATCTGTTTTCACTATTAAAATTGAAATTAAAACATAATTATAATTCTATTTTACAAAATAAAAAAAACTAGCGCTTCCAAATTTTGAAACCACAAATACAAGTTTGACCATATTGTTTTTGAAATTACAAATGCAAGTTTAACCATATTATTGAGGCGACCATATTGTTGACCTTAAAACTACTTTTTTTTTTTTCACGAGACAGCTTAAACCTAGCCGTTTTTTTCACCACAAGCCGCCAATTCATTCGCCAATCTATTCTTCCCTTTAAATAGAGCCTTGTGTCATAATCCTAGTTTGTCAGAAGCCAAGGAAAGACATGCCCTAGTCTTTTCGACTCAGATGACTGGAACTAAGAGACAATCAAACCGTCCAAAAATTTTCTTAGCATTGAGTCTGCCACTCTGACTCCTCCTACATACCACACAGAATTGATGCCTGCCATTGGGCTTTCTCGAAATTATTAACAATAAGTAGGCACCAAGTATTTTGTTATGCTAGAGCAGTTTTTCATCTCTTCCAAAACCTCCCAGAGGAGGGATAACGCAGACGTGAAAAACTGCTCCGCCATAACAAAATAATTGTGGCCTACAACATAACAAGTACGAATGTAGGAGTCAGAGTCGCAGATAAATAGCTGTCAAGGTCAAAAAAAAATAGTTGTACTATTTTTGTTCGATTAAATAACGCATCATATTGATTCTTGCATTTCCATGCCTATATTTTTCATAAAAAAATATTTTTCATAAAAAAAAAGAAAAGATATCGCCGAGTCTTTCATGGTATTGCATTTCAAAAAGGATTGACAAACCAGTAACAGTGGTAATTATCGAAAAATTTAGAAACTTCATGCAAAAATTCACTGAGCATTCAGTCTCAAACATTGTACATATGGCAGATAATTACAACCATTCAGTTGAACCAATAACATGTTACCAATGGAACGTCCCTCTGCTCTCTACGAGTAATTAGAGATAGAGAGAAACGACAAGGGCAGAGGCTGGATGAGAGTGTCCAAAGAATTTGTTACAAAGCTCAACGTTGATGATGGACGGGGCCATGCATGTCACGAGAAGTTGGTACGCTCCAAAGGCCAACACTGGAGACCATTTTTGAAGATATCAAATACTGAATTGCAGTGTTGGGTAGTCAATTTGCACACTAGGTGTATGGATCTCCGGTATGCACCCTATTCTATTAAAAAACAGGTATCTACCCATTTTATTTTCTGTTTATGTTTATAAACAAGTATAATACTAGAAACATAGTACTAATCTTCCTCGATGCTACTTGTTTAGAAACATAAATGGAAAAATAAAATGACTAGATACTTCCTCGCCTGCAAAATTGAGTTGACTTCCCAACGCTGCAATTCATTATTGGATATCTTCAAAAATGGTCTCAAGTGTCTGGTCTCCAGCCTTTGCCTTTGGAGCATACCAACTTCTCTTTACGTGCATGGCCCCCTAGATCATCAACGTTGAGCTTTGTAACAAATTCTCTAGACACTCTGATCGGGCCGCGGCCCTGGTCGTTTTTTTCTATCTCGGACGGCTCGCAGAGAGCAGAGGAGCATTCCATTGTGTGAAGAGAACAAGGTAAGGTTGCCTACCTTATGTTCTTGGTCGGGCGAAATGGTTGTAATTATCTGCAGGATGTAGAATGTTTGAGACTGAACGCTCAATGAATTTTTCCACGATTTTTCCAATTCTTCCGATAGTTCCCACTGTTACTGATTTGTCAATCCTTCTTGTTTTCTTTTTGAAATGCAACGCCATGAAAGTCTTGGCCATATCTTTTTTTTCTTTATGAAAAATAATCAAGAGGCTGTGCTATTTATAAGATGAATTTGTGGGTGAAGGAATTGAAGAAAACTAGTACAGCTATTTATTTGCATTTTGAATGGAACATCGCACGATAGAAAATGTTATGGGACTAGCTGGCGGATTTTCATGTAACCATGCTGAGGCTGAGAAACATTGGAAAGTAAATGCATGTGAGGCTGAGAGTATCCGACTTGGTTATCCCTGTATCCTTCGAAGGTGAAGGAATTAAACAAAAATATGTGCAAGTTGGAAGAGGCCCATGCTGGAGACTGAAGTTTGAGACCATATAAGAAAAGGAGAACGTGATTTTCTACCTCTAGCTGGCAAACAAAATTAAAATATTACGACCTAAAACACCTTGATAGTTTAAAACTATTGATTGATTGGTTGATTCATATAGTTGCATATATCTTTCTAGCTCTCATACCCTGAAAGTTTCTTCAAGGAATTGGAAGATTGAAACACCATCCTCTCAGTGGTGGTCGTAGTTCTTTCAGAGTGATTGATTCATATTGTTACAGGAGTATTCAAAGTTGTAGCACCAGTCCTCGTTTTAGCAACGACTGGTATTCTCTAGCACTTTAGATTTGTACGAATCGTCAACATCTCTGCGTGTTGAACATGTCTCTGCTGCTATTTGTTTGTTTTTGAATTTTCTGTTATTGTAGATTCATTAATTATTTTTTCCATGATCTTGAAGCATAGTACAGGTATATATGGCAATTTTTATTTATTTTGAAGTTTTGTGGCTGAAAGATTATTCGCTAATTATTTTTCCACAATCTTGAAGGCTGTACTATTACTATTTTTCCACGATCTTGAAGGCTGTACTATTACTATTCGTGGTCATCGAGAACTTCAATCCATTTTTATAGCATTTGGGTTGGTTCAGACGGGCACAATCTTCACAGTATTTCGTTGGTGGGCTTTTCTTCCCTAAGCTATTCCATGTTCAAAATAATTTTGGCAGCCTATCAGATAGGAACGAAACCCTCAGTTTTTCATAGTTTACATCTCATTCATTCATTAACGGTATTTTGCCACATCTTCCTCAAATGCAAAGTTTTATGGTTTAGGTGAGCTTAAACCTCAGGGTCAAATGCAATTTTGTCCGTTTTGGTGAAATTAAACCGACTTGGCCGAGTATTTTAATCAAATGCAAGTTTGACGGTTTTGGAGAGCCTAAACCTAGTTAGTAGTTAGTTGCTATTTTTTTTCCAATTCATCCACTCATTTATTCTTTCTTTTAAATAAATCTGTGTATGATAATACTTGTAATTTCAAATGCAATTTTCACAGTTTTGGAGAGCCTCAACTTAGTTAGTTAGTTGCTATTTTTTTTCCAATTCATCCACTCACTTATTCTTTCCTTTAAATAAATCTGTATATGACAATAGTTGTAGTTTCATAAAACTCTATCTTAATTTTTGTCCAATTCAATCATCCACTCGTTTTCTCCTTTAAATAAAACAACTCTGTGCCTTCATGTTTGGTAATAAGGGAAGAAAAGACATGCGTTACTCTTTCATGGCGTTGCTCAAATGGCACACGAAGACCTCTGCTCAGCTTAAGGATACGCTGAGACAAGAAAGAGGAGAGGGTAGCAGACTTAAGAGGAAGTATGAGCACGTGTTAAGGGAAATGGAATCCATAAAGGGTGAAATCCATGTCTTCCAGGTAGAGGCGCAAGCCAAGGAAACAGCACAAGAGGCTCTAGAAAGTGTGCAATAGGAAGTTCAAAATCTGAAGAATGAGAAGGAACGATTGAGGGCAAAGGTAGAGGACCTTGAAGCGCAGCAGAATATCATCTATGAGTCCAATACTGAATACACCAATGGACTGAAAGAGCAGCTGGCTTCTCTTAGTGCTGAAATGGAGACAGCAAAGGAACAACAAGTCGACCTGCAGCCATTCAAAGAATATATCCTAGCTCAGAAGGCCAAAATGCTGTAGCTGCAGGCTGCTCTAGAAGAAGAAAGATGCAAAGTTCTTCAGATGGACAGCAGGTTAGAAGAAATCATAAAAACTTCCTCATACTTCGTAGACAGGTCCCAGGATGTGCTGGAAGTCTTGAATGCCAGAATGGCAAGACCAGAAGATGATGTCGAGATCCCAGCAGAGCTATCCGTCAAAGATCATCAAACCCTCAGGAGGGATCACAACCTGGTAAAGTTTGCCATCAGCACTGCTGAAGACTTTAAAAAGGCTGTCAAGAGGACACATGTAGCATGCTCGGAATATTTTAAAAGGTTCCTCAATGCTTACAACCGCTGCCAGACAGAGGCTGAGCTTAGGTTTGAAGAGTTCCCAGATCATGAGACCTTTGTGGAAGCATTGTAGAAAAGACATCAAGATGCAGAGGCCAGGACGCAGCAGATTCAATCCATTGATGCCACAGTACTGAAGAACGAGGTGGGCCATGTAGCCGTTAGCATACAAATTCTAGAGGACCAGCCAGGATCGAGGCCATCAGGAACCAAGTCGACAAGTTTGAAATCAATATTCAGTTCCTAGAGCCATGCGCTTTTGAAGGCCTCGCTGCTGAAGCAGCAGCGTGGAAAAAATTCATTGAAAACCAAGCGGGACCCTCCTCATAGAGGACTGGTCAACTTTGTATTAATTTAATAATTTGTAAAAGATTTTTGGGAAAAAATGAAGCGTTGGGAAAACCAAGGGTTGGGAAGCACAAAGGTCACTTTGGGCAGCCCAACCAATTTTTTCCTTTTGTATAAAAGTAGGAAACGTAGAGAAGAAAAGGGCTTTTTTCCCCAGTAAGACTGGAAAGTTGTTGTAAGAAGAACTACTTCCTTTTGCAATAAAAATTACAGTTTTCTTGTTGAAAGAAGATCGGTGGGATTTCAAATGTTTTGACATGGATAATTGAAAGATGAACTACTTTGTTTTTCAGCATTGTATCCATGAATCGTGAGATCGTTCTAACTTTATGACCTATGTCTTTGTTTAATGATTTCTGATTTATTTTATGAAATCTCTACCATGAGTAATGTATGCTTGTCATAAACAATTAGCTATCTGGTTGTGAAATATCTTTCGCTGTTCATGTGTGTAAAAGTTAATGTCAGCTATCTGTAATTGCTTTTATTACGTGTGCACATCCACATTACTCATATATGTTAATTACAAGTTGGCTCCCCGGGGATAGGATAGGTAGATAGATAGGTAGGCATATAAATAGATAGTCATTTCATTTCTGCATGAGTGTTTCAGATGCATGGTGAGCCTAAGACGAGAGGTAAGAACCTGCGCATCACTTTGTGAATGCTCCTTGCATCCTTCACCACCCTGCATTTAGTTAGATATTTGCATTTCATACTTAAGTCAAAAATACAAATTCCGGTGGACCGGGCCGCAACCGGTAAAACCCTTGTTTGTTACTTTGACCTACGGTAGCCGGACCGTAAAACCGGATGGATTCCCTATACCAAACAGTCAATCGGCTAGTTGGGAACGTTGATTGGGGAGAATCCCTTACTGTTGCCGCCTGCGAATTTCCAGGCCTTAACACCCTTTTCATGAATCTATCAACCACTACCAATATTGTATCATGTTGTTTTTCGGTAATGGGATATCTAGTCAAGTAGTCCAATGAAATGGATTCCCAGGGTTGAATTATAACGGGAAAGGGTGTACACAACCATTTTCATTGATTTAATGGCTTGATGATGTCACAAACCAAACATGACTTGATATACTTATCGACATCCATCTTGTGTGAAAGACAATATAAATACTTATAGAGTAATGTCAGATTTTTTTCCACTCCAAAATTACATGTTTTTTTTTGTAGTATGCATCCCAAATGAGTGTATGCATGTATTTACATAGAGGTACACAAAGTTGTCCTAGCTTATCAAGCAATTTTTACTTCATGTAGTAGTCAAGAAGAATTGACTGACTTATCTATAGTTTTTGATACACTTCAGATAATGCATATCATGCTACGATTTGGATTTCTCACTAGCTCAATACAACATCTCTCATGCTTATTTGTGAATCGCATAAGCCATATCTTTAGCACTGTGTGATTTTTCAACTTCTTGTTGTTCATGTTCTATCTCGTTCAAACTTTTCAGTTGATTTATTAAGTCAATAGACATCAAGGGATGAAATCCATAACAGACTTCAAACATACTCTTGCCTAGAGAATTGTAGCGATGTTCTTGATTATAGCTATGATGAATGTATAAGAAACTTTCATCCCATGTTTTGCACTATTTTTGTTTTTCATGCAAGGAAACTCTACCACCAATTATGAACACAACTTTTGTTCTGTCCATTGGTCTAAGCATGGAATATAATCGACGTAGATAGTTGTGTGTCGAGTTGGTACCATAGTGTTTTCAATAAAGTGCTGATAAATATGCAACTTTTGTTAGATACTAATTTAGTCGGTAAGCCATAATTTTTCCAAACATTCTTAAAGAAGAACTAGGCATACTTTTGTATTATCATAGTATTTTTGCAGGGAATGAAAAAAAGCAAATTCAGAGAGCTTATAAACCACTACAAAGATTTTATCATGTTGGGTTTTCGTGAAAGGATATCCAAGAAAGTATTCCAAGGAAATGGATTCCCATGGTTGAACTCGAATGGGAAATGGTGTATACAAGCATTTTCATTGATTTAATGGCTTTATGATGGAACAAACCACAAAAGTCTTGATATACTTGTCGTCATCCGTCTTAAGTGAAGGATAATAAAAATACTTAGGAAGTACTGTGAGAGTATTCTACATTTTAAAATGATCTATTGTTTATTTGAAGTATGCATCCTAGATGAGCTTATGTATGTGTTCATCTCTATGTACACAAAGTCACTCCTATCTTGCAAAGAAAATTCTCTTTCATCTAGTCATTGAAAAGAATAGAAAATTTCTATACCAATGAAACTCCTTAGTTCATGAATGTTTCTTGGAGTCGTCCATTCCCTCAAGACTTGTTATCTTTTATGGGTTGATTTGAATTCGTGGTAAGTCGATCACATATCCCAAGTTTTTGACACTCTTCATTGCAAAAGAGCACTTATTTCTTTTTTATATAATTTTTTATTTTGAATTTAGAACTATGCCCATAAAATCAATTTCAAGAGTACACTTGTCTCATCTTTATTCAATCTAAAAAAAACCATACCTAATAGTCCACCCCAAATTCTAAAATATAAACACCTATAAATATAATATACAATTTTCCCCAACAAATGATGAAGTAATATAATAATTCATGTTATTAGGCATACAAACCAAATAATAAAAGGCTTACTTAAGATTGATTGACTTATTTTCCATGTGCATTGAAGTAGGTGTCTCGTAACTTACACATGCATAAAGAACCTTCGATAGTTTCAGTCATTCCCTTAAGAAAAATTATGTTTAAATAGTTGACCAACTTTGAAAACCATGATAGAAATGGAAAACATTAACATCCGCCGAATGTTTTGCCAATTTGCATTAGTATTCCACTCAATTTTCTAACTAAAATCCAACAGAAATTGTTGAAATAGTAACTTTGGGTTGCTAAAATTGCATAATCCAGACATTTTAGTTTTTTCAGATTCCTACTAAAACGTAGAAAAAATCCAAATCTCTAAATATTAGCTTACTCCATTAGCATCTATTGAATTTGCATATATAGCTTTAAATTAGAAATCTCAATTAAATTTTGGTCAAATCCAAATTGGCTGATATATATGATTAAAATTATTATAAAACATTACATTTCAAACAAAATCACACAACTAAATTAAAGCAATTGTTGACCATATGACCACCTACTTTTCAATAGACAATGCATGGATCTATCTCAATTGGAAATGGCTAAAAACCTTAAATCAATATACATTCAATGGTTAACCATGGTTTCCGGTTGAATAGTTTAAAAATTCTTTGAATTGGATTGGAATAGTTTGAATTTTTGAATTTTTAGAAACAATTTTAATATAATGTAGTTGGAATTTTTTTAAATTTAAGTAAATTACAGTTATCAAGTTTTTTGAATTTTTAATATAGTGTAGTTGGAATTTTTTAAAAATTGAAATAAATTCGAGTTATCAAATTTTTGGAATTTTAAATATGTTAAATATTTTTAAAAGTGATAAACCTATTTTCACCATTAAAATTGAAATTAAAACATAATTATATTTCTATTTTACAAAATTAGAAAAAACTAACGTTTCCAATTTTTTGAAACCACAAATACAAGTTTGACCATGTTGTTTTTGAAATCACAAATGCAAGTTTCACCACATTGTTGAGGTGACCATATTGTTGACCTTAAAACTAGTTTTTTTTTTTTCACGAGGCAGCTTAAACCTAGCCGCCCACTCATTCACCAATCTATTCTTCCCTTTAAATAGAGCCTTGTGTCATAATCCTGGTTTGTCATAATGCAAGGAAAGACATGCGCTAGTCTTTCCAACTCAGATGACTGGAACTAAGAGACAATCAAACCGTCCAAAAATTTTCTTAGCATTGAGTCTGCCACTTTGACCCCTCCTACATACCACAGAGAATTAATGCCTGCCAGTGCATTTTTTCATCTCTTCCAAAGCCAGCGAGAGGAGGGATAAGGCAAACGTGAAAAACTGCTCCGCCATAACAAACTACTTGTTTCCTACGGTATAAGAAGTACGAATGTAGGAGTCAAAGTTGCAGAAATTGGATTTCCTGGACAAATTGACCCAGGCTGAGTGGCTGAGTGTTATATGAAAGATTTGAACGCTTCTACCTGAGTGGATCAGATCCATCGAATGGATCACAGAGAGCAGAGGGGCGTTCCATTGTGCGAAGAGAGCAAGGTAAGGTTGCGTACCTTAGGTTCTTGTTCAGGTGAAATTGTTGTAATTATCTGCGGGATGTACAATGTCTGAGACTGAATGCTCAATGAATTTTCCCACGATATTTCCCACTGTTACTGGTTTGTCGATCCTTCTTGTTTTATTTTTGAAATGCAACGCCATGAAAGAATTGTCCATATCTTTTCGTTCTTTATGAAAAATAAAGGCATGGAAATGCAAGAATCAAGAGGTTGTGCTATTTATTAAAATGAATTTGTGGGTGAAGGAATTGAAGAAAACTAGTACAGCTATTTTTGTTTGACCTTGACAGCTATTTATTTGCATTTTGAATGGAACATTCCACGATAGAAAATGTTATGGGGCTAGATGGCAGATTTTCATGTGACCATGCTGAGGGTGAGAAACCTTGGAAAGGAAATGCACATGAGCATGAGAGTATACAACTTGGTTATCCCTGTATCCTTAGTACATGAAGGAATTGAACAAAAATATGTGTCACTTGGAAGAGGCCCATGCTGGAGGCCCAAGCTTGAGACCATATGGGAAAAGGAGAA
Organism: Pseudotsuga menziesii; assembly: GCA_001517045.1. Lineage (NCBI taxonomy): Eukaryota > Viridiplantae > Streptophyta > Pinopsida > Pinales > Pinaceae > Pseudotsuga > Pseudotsuga menziesii. Next base: position 123,536 of record LPNX010192786.1, on the reverse strand, counting down.
GGTGATTTTCTACCACTAGCTGGTAAAAAAATTAAAATATTACGACCTAAAAGACCTTGATAGTTTAAATCCATTGATTGACTGGTTGATTCATATAGTTGCATATATCTTTCTTGATCACCAGCCAGGGACGGAAATACAACCAGCCATGATCTCAGTTTTACTACCTCTCATACCCTGAAAGTTTCTTCAAGGAATTGGGCGATTGAAACCCCATCCTCTCAGTGGTGGTCGTAGTTCTTTCAGAGTGATTGATTCATATTGTTAGAGGAGTATTCAAAGTTGTAGAACCTGTCCTCGTTTTTAGAGCGACTGGTATTCTCAACATGTCTACGTGTTGAACGTGTCTCTCCTGCTATTTGTTCGATTTTGAATTTTCTGTTGTTGTTGATTCATTAATTATTTTTTCCATGTTGTTTTTGATTCATTAATTATTTTTTCCATGATCTTGAAGTGTAGTACAGGTATATATGGCAATTTTTATTTATTTTAAAGTTTTGATTATTAACTAATTATTTTTGCACGATCTTAAGCCTATACTATTACTATCGGTATCTATGATATTTTTTTAATTGTGAAGTGTAGTTAATCTTGTATCTTTCTAACAAGTAAAACTTCCATGGATCCCTATCTTTGAACCATTTTTCAGTCCAGCATGTCAAAGTTTGTGGTCATCTAGAACTTCGATCCATTTTTATAGCATTTGGGTTGGTTCTTAGCGGCACAATCTTCACAGTATTTTGTTGGTGGGCTTTTCTTCCCTAAGCTATTCCATCTTCAAAATAATTTTGGAAGCCTATCAGATAGGAACGAAACCCTCAGTTTTTCATTGTTTACATGTCATTCATTCATTGACAGTATTATGCCACATCTTCTTCAAATGCAAGTTTTACGGTTTTGGTGAGCTTAAACCTCGGAGTCAAATGCAATTTTGTCCCTTTTGGTGATCTTAAACCTACTTGGCCGTCGTTCATAGTATCTTAGTCAAATGCAATTTTGACCGTTTTGGAGAGTCTAAACCTAGTTAGTAGGTAGTTGCTATTTTTTTTCCAATTCATCCACTAACTTATTCTTTCTTTTAAACAAATTTGTGTATGATAATACTTGTAGTTTCAAATGCAATTTTGACCGTTTTGGAGAGCCTAAACCTAGTTAGTTAGTTGGTATTTTTTTTCCAATTCATCAACTCACTTATTCTTTCTTTTAAATAAATTTGTATATAATAATACTTGTAGTTTCATAAAACTCTGTCTTAATTTTTGTCCAAATCATCCACTTGTTCTCTCCTTTAAATAAATTAACTTTGTGCATTCATGTTTGATAATAGGGGAAGGAAAATTATTTTCCATTAGGTTTTTCACTCTGAATCCTCCTACATCCAATAGATTGGAAACTAAACCTCATTGGTCGTTTCGAAAAAATTCTAGATTCTTGTGTAGAATGTAAAACAAGAAGAGTGACCAACTATATGCTATAGGATTTATTGGATAAGTTGGTCAATTATATGTCTTTAGAGTTTAAATTTTAAGATATTTGATTAATAGTAGTTTATAAAGTTAACATGAATATAAGCTCATTTATTTTATTACCAACATATATTTATGTTAAACTCAAATATAAAAAATAGCTTGGAGGGATGCAATTTTTTGAGATTTAAATTAGAAAAAATTATACTAAAAATATTTGATCCCTCTTATAGACTCACTGCATCTTTTAAATTACTTTTCATAATTTTTTTATTTTATGAGCCATGTGATTTTTTTTTATTTTCTTTATTACCTTGTGGTATATTACCTTAAGCCACATCATCTCCCTAGTATTGGGCTATCAACCACCTCACTCCTCACAATGCAATCATCATCCATTTTGTTAGTTTTTCATTTCTATTAAATCAATGTTTTTAAAATTTAATTAGACTCTAATTTTTTTTCTGAAAAAGATTCCCCTATCATTTTCTTTTCTTCTAGCTAACCACTTATAACATAACTCTTTATTTTCAATAATCTACCTCCATATTTGAAGGGATGCAATGCCAAGCAAGATCAACAATAGGAAGGAAGAACATAGGCTATTCAACGAAGATATGATATATATTGTGAAAAGGCTTTTAGTTGGGTTTATGCATCTCTTCATGTTTAAAATTTTTATTAATTGAATTAATGATGTAAAAGTTTTATATCAAACATTGTATTTTGATTGTCTTCTTTTATATATATTTTCTACTATAGTGACTATGTTCCTGCTTGAGACAATGATGGATTTGAAGGGTTTTAGTTGGGTTAAAGCATTTCTTTATGTATTTACAATATTTTAATAGAGTTAAAAATTGAAATATTGTATGTAATATGTCATTAATTATTTCTATATATTTAATGATTTAAATATTTATATCAAATATGTCATATGTTGTAGAAAATTTTGTTTAAATGACAAAACATAAAGGGAGAGTTGGAGGCATCAATTCCTCCATAAATTGTTTGGACCATTACTATGACAAATTAGTTATATGTTTTTTCTTCATGATGTGCTCTCTTTAGGTGGACTATAATAATGAAAAGAGAAGAGTGATGAATTGTTTTAATGCAACGAAAATAAATGAACCAAGTTATGCCAATGAATTCTATATATTTTTAATGAGATTAGTTGATTTATTCTATGTTTTTTTATTATATTGTGAGTTTCGGTGTTTTCAGAAAATCCAAATTTATAAGTGTTCAAATTGTATTTATAAATTCATAAATAGATTTAGTACCCTTAAATACCCCATGGTGGCACCCAAATTATTCAATCTCTGTAAATAATTTATGTTATTCTAGGATTTTTTTATGATTTTCAACCATTAATCAATCTATTTATAATTTTGTTTATAAATAAACATC
>LPNX010192786.1:91480-120204 GCA_001517045.1 Pseudotsuga menziesii | reverse complement strand
GGGGGGGGGGGGGGGGGGCGATTGTTGGGAATTCGGTTCAACACTCCCAATGAGTTTCGTAACATGGACTAACCACCTCCTTAGATCCTAACTCTGGTGATTTTATTGGAGATTAGCACCTGTGGGTTTTAGTCTAACAATAATCGTAAGTCCAACAATCTTGACTTTATCAGTGTCGTTGTGGGAGTCAACAAGAGAAAAATGGAGTCAATTGAATGAGTCAAGATTTGTTCTGGTGAGACTGAACAATAACAGACTAATCAAGAAACCAATGTATATAATAACCAAACAAAAATTATTGAAAGTAGAAGACATTACAAATCACATAAGAATTCAAGTCAAGAATTAATAATGGAGAAACCCCAATGGTGAGAGCTCATGTTTTTTTTAGTAGTCATCTATGTGTCATAACTCTATTAAGCCCATCAACCGACCTGCATCAATGTGTACTGAAAAAAAATGTTCTTTTGCATGAATACATGTCAAATGAAGGAACCATGAGTAACTAATCAACCCTTCTCTTTCGGGACTAGTCTTAGTGCAGTTAAGAACAAGAAACCCTCTCATATTTCGGCTTACAAGTATATATACAAATATCAAGGATTCTTGGGTTTCTACTGATCATGTTTTAGTTCTAGAAAGATGAAGGTATAATGTGATTGAGGAGACCAGCCATCTTCTTCGCATCTATTGGCTATAAGAACATGAAGAGACATTGTTGTCACATTGAACGAATCTTCTTGATGCCTTTTGATTGTTTAGAAAGTCATCTCACATGTGTTGGAGTCATCAAATTATATAGGGCATGTATGATGAATAATTATTGTATAAGATTGTGTCTATCAACATAGTCTATATATCGTTAGATCTATAGCCTCAATTGAGTCAATTTGACTCAGATCAAACCAAGGAGTTGAATGGCACTAGGAGCTTTCTCAGGGCACCAATAGTGCCCTAGAATGGTTTAAACCTTTCCTGTTATGTCGCAAAGGTCCCAATTTCGTGCCTAATCACATTAGTAAAATTCTGCTCCAATTTGGTGAGAGGATATCACTTTCCTTGAGCTAGGATTTATCCTGCTTTGGTCACCTAAGACAAGGGAATTGTTTTCATTTTTGTGTGGTGTTCTTGATTTCCAACAATGGTGTTGATGGTAAGGGTTTATTGAACATATGTATGGATGTCTTCTAGATATTTAAGACTTAAGTTTATCTATTATAAAAGTGGTGGAAATACAGTCAAATAAATTCTACATTGATTATAGTATGCAATCCCATATATGTTGGAATGTGGGGCTTAAAATCATTTTCCCAAACTTTCTCAAGAATAATGCAAGGACAATATCATAAATTGTTGGTATTCCTATGAAATCTAACAAATATTTTCTTCTTAAGATGCAACTACACCTGATAACAAATTTGAATGAATGAGGAATAAAATGCATGTCATTTTGGGATTTTGATTTCTCACTAGACCGAAGCAACGCCTCTCATCATTATTTTTGAATCACACAAAACATATCTTTGATATTGATTTATTTTTCAAATTCTCAGTTTTCATGGTCTATGTTTATTGAACTTGTTGATTGACCTAATTCAATAGGCGTTAAGTGATTAAATATATATCATACTTCAAATGTAGTCTATCTTGTTCAATTGTACCTATGTGCTCAATTATAGCTATGATGAATGTACATGAGACTTTCATCCCATGTTCTGTGATGCTTGTGGTTGTACATGATAAATAACTGTACCACCTTATGATTTACAACTTTTGTATTTCTTTTGGTTGAGCATGGAACATGATCAGGATAGATAATAGTGTGTCGAGTTGGCGCCATAGTGTTTTATAAAAGGAGTTGACAAACATGGAATCTTTGTTAGAGATGATTTTAGTCAGTAAGCCATAGTGTTTCCAAACATTCTTGAAGAAAAACTACACAGAATATTGCGTTGTCATAGAATTCTTACAAGGAATGAGGAAAACCCTTTTCAGGAATCCATCAACCACTACCAAGATTGTATCATGTTGTTTTTTGGTAATGGGATATCTAGTCAAGTAGTCCAATGAAATGGATTCCCATGGTTGAATTATAATGGGAAAGGGTGTACACAACCATTTTCATTGATTTAATGGCTTGATGATGTCACAAACCAAACATGACTTGATATACTTATCGACATCCATCTTGTGTGAAAGACAATATAAATACTTATAGAGTAATGTGAGAGTATTTTCCACTCCAACATAACATGTTTTTTTTTTGTAGTGTGCATCCCAAATGAGTGTATGCATGTATTTACATAGAGGTACACAAAGTTGTCCTAGCTTATCAAGCAAATTTTACTTCATGTAGTAGTCAAGAAGAATTGACTGACTTATCTATAGTTTTTGATACACTTCAGATAATGCATATCATGCTACAATTTGGATTTCTCACTAGCTCAATACAACATCTCTCATGCTTATTTGTGAATCGCATAAGCCATATCTTTAGCACTGTGTGAATTTTCAACTTCTTGTTGTTCATGTTCTATCTCGTTCAAACTTTTCAATTGATTTATTAAGTCAATAGACATCAAGGGATGAAGTCCATAACAGACTTCAAACATACTCTTGCCTAGAGAATTGTAGTGGTGTTCTTGATTATAGCTATGATGAATGTATAAGAAACTTTCATCCCATGTTTTGCACTGTTTTTGTTTTTCATGCAAGGCAACTCTACCACCAATTATGAACACAACTTTTTTTTGTCCATTGGTCTGAGCATGGAATAAAATCGACGTAGATAGTTGTGTGTCGAGTTGGTACCATAGTGTTTTCAATAAAGTGATGATAAATATGCAACGTTTGTTAGATACTAATTTAGTCGGTAAGCCATAATTTTTCCAAAAATTCTTAAAGAAGAACTAGACATACTTTTGTATTATCATAGTATTTTTGCAGGGAATGAAAAAAAAACAAATTCAGAGAGCTTATAAACCACTACAAAGATTGTATCATGTTGGTTTTTCATGAAAGGATATCCAAGAAAGTATTCCAAGGAAATGGATTCCCATGGTTGAACTCGAATGGGAAATGGTGTATACAAGAATTTTCATTGATTTAATGGCTTTATGATGGAACAAACCACAAAAGTCTTGATATACGTGTCGTCATCCGTCTTAAGTGAAGGATAATAAAAATACTTAGGAAGTACTGTGACAGTATTCTACACTTTAAAATGATCTATTGTTGATTTGAAGTATGCATCCCACATGAGCTTATGTATGTGTTCATCTCTATGTACACAAAGTCACTCCTATCTTGCAAAGAAAATTCTCTTTCATGTAGTCATTGAAAACAATAGAAAATTTCTATACCAATGAAACTCCTTAGTTCATGAATGTTTCTTGGAGTCGTCCATTCCCTCAAGACTTGTTATCTTTTATGGGTTGATTTGAATTCGTGGTGAGTCGATCACATATCCCAAGTTTTTGACACTCTTCATTGCAAAAGAGCACTTATTTCTTTTTTATATAATTTTTTATTTCGAATTTAGAACTATGCCCTCTTAGTCCACCCCAAATTCTAAGATATCCATACCTAATAGTCCACCCCAAATTCTAAGATATAAACACCTATAAATATAATATACAATTTTCCCCAACAAATGATGAAGTAATATAATACTTCATGTTATTAGGCATACAAACCAAATAATAAAAGGCTTACTTAAGATTGATTGACTTATTTTCCATGTGCATTGAAGTAGGTGTCTCGTAACTTACACATGCATAAAGAACCTTCGATAGTTTTAGTCATTCCCTTGAGAAAGATTATGTTTAAATAGTTGACCAACTTTGAAAACCATGATAGAAATGGAAAACATTAACATCCGCGGAATGTTTTGACAATTTTGCATTAGTATTCCGACAGAAATTGTTGAAATAGTAACTTTGGGTTGCTAAAATTGCATAATCCAGACATTTTAGTTTTTTTAGATTCCTACTAAAACGTAGAAAAAATCCAAATCTCTAAATATTAGCTTACTCCATTAGCATCTATTAAATTTGCATATATAACTTTAAATTAGAAATCTCAATCAAATTTTGGTCAATTCCAAATTGGCTGATATATATAATTAAAATTACTATAAAACATTACATTTCAAACAAAATCACACAACTAAATTAAAGCAATTGTTGACCATATGACCACCTACTTTTCAATATACAATGCATGGATCTATCTCAATTGGAAATGGTTAAAAACATTAAATCAATATCACATTAGTGGTTAACCCTCGTTTCCAGTTGAATAGTTTAAAAATTCTATGAATTAGATAGGAATAGTTTGATTTTTTAGGCACAATTTTAATATAGTGTAGTTGGAATTTTTTAAAAATTGAAGTATATTCCAGTTAACAAATTTTTGGAATTTTAAATATGTTAAATATTTTAAAAAGTGATAAACTTATTTTCACCATTAAAATTGAAATTAAAACATAATTATATTTCTATTTTACAAATTTAGAAAAAACTCACGTTTCCAATTTTTTGAAACCACAAATACAAGTTTGACCATATTGTTTTTGAAATCACAAATGCAAGTTTCACCACATTGTTGAGGTTACCATATTGTTGACCTTAAAGCTAGTTTTTTTTTTTTTTTTTTTCACGAGGCAGCTTAAACCAAGCCGCCCACTCATTCACCAATCTATTCTTCCCTTTAAATAGAGCCTTGTGTCATAATCCTGGTTTGTCATAATGCAAGGAAAGACATGCGCTAGTCTTTCCAACTCAGATGACTGGAACTAAGAGACAATCAAACCATCCAAAAATTTCCTTAGCATTGAGTCTGCCACTTTGACCCCTCCTACATACCACAGAGAATTAATGCCTGCCAGCACATTTTTTCATCTCTTCCAAAGCCAGCGAGAGGAGGGATAACGCAGACGTGAAAAACTGCTCCGCCATAACAAACTACTTGTTGCCTACGGCATAACAAGTACAAATGTAGGAGTCAGAGTTGCAGAAATTGGATTTCCTGGACAAATTGACCCAGGCTGAGTGGCTGAGTGTTATATGAAAGATTTGAACGCTTCTACCTGAGTGGATCAGATCCATCGATTTTTCCTCCTTGTTTTTTTAATGTGCAATGCTACGAAAGACGCATAGTTGCACAGATATGTCTTCCCTTGTTATCAACCAACTAGGGATGGAAATACAAATGGGGTGTTAGTTAAAGGGATTAATCCAATATTTGATGAAATGGACAATCATAATCCTTGTTGGTTTATGAAGTATTTCAACGCTTCTATTTGATTGGATCTGCTCCATCTATTTATCCTCCTTGTTGTGTTACTGCGCAATGTTAAGAAACATGCATAGTTGCACATATCTTTCTTCCCTTGTTATCAACCAATCCTGAAACACAACCTCAGTTTTAAAAACCAACAAACTCTGACCACAACCTTCACATATTTTTGTTCAATTCTTTCACCCACTAAGGAGAGAGGGATAATCATGTGCGTTTCCTTTTCAAGGTTGCTCGGCCTCAGCGTGATTACATAAGTCCCATAACATTTTGTATCGTGGGATGTTCCATTCAAAATGCAAATAAATAGCTGTCAACGTTAAACGAAAATAGCTGTACTATTTTTGTTCGATTAAATAACACACCCTCTTGATTCTTGCATTTCCATGCCTATATTTTTCATAAAAAAGAAAAGATATGGCTGAGTCTTTCATGGTGTTGCATTTCAACAAGAAGAACAAGAAGGATTGACAAAGTAACAGTGGTAAATATCAAACAATTTGGAAAATTCCTGCAAAAATTCGTTCGTTGAGCATTCAGTCTCAAACGAACATGTTACCTTGCTCTCTTTGCACAATGGAACGTCCCTCTGCTCTCTACGAGTCGTTCGAGATAGAGAGAAACGACGAGGAGCTCAACGTTGATGATGGACGGGGCCATGCACGTCACAAGAAGTTGGTACGCTCCAAAGGCCAACGCTGGAGACCATTTTTGAAGATATCCAATACTGAATTGCAGTGTTGGGTAGTCAATTTGCACACTAGGTGTCTGGATCTCCCGCATGCACCCTATTTTATTAAAGAACTAAGCTCCCTCTAAGTGCTTTATCTCTTGATATCTGGCTGATCGAGCTTCTAACTTCCTCAAGACCCTGGTTGGTCGTTCCTTGCCCGTCTATTGATTTCAACCACCCTGAGATCTCCTGTTTAATAAAGACCTACTTTTTACAGACCAACACAGCCTCTTACCTACCAGGTTAGATTATGTGATCCCTAGGTAAACGCATCATGGTCGGACTCACTCACATCAATGAAGGTGCTGCTCACTCACTCTGACTACAGGGCCTTATGTCTTACAAACAGAACCACCGAAAAAACCGGAGCGCTATGTATAACGAATAAGAGCAGAGCGAGATAGATCAAGTCAATAACAATAGGAGCACGAATCAATAAGCTCTCTTTAGCGTTCTAGCCATTTTATTTTCTGTTTATGTTTCTAAAACAAGTATCTAGCCATTTTATTTTCTGTTTATGTTTCTAAAACAAGTATCTAGCCATTTTATTTTCTGTTTATGTTTCTAAACAAGTATAATACTAGAAACATAGTACTCATAGTACTAATCTTCCTCCATGATACTTGTTTAGAAACATAAACAGAAAATAAAATGACTAGATACTTGTTTTTTAATAGAATAGGATGCATATTCATTATTGGATATCCTCAAGACACCTAGCCTGCGAAATTGACTTGACTTTCCAACGCTGCAATTCATTATTGGATATCTTCAAAAATGGTCTCAAGCATCTAGTCTCCAGCCTTTGCCTCTGGAGCGTACCAACTTCTCTTTACGTGCATGGCCCCCTAGATCATCAACGTTGAGCTTTGTAACAAATTCTCTGGACACTGATCGGGCCTCAGCCCTGGTCGTTTTTTTCTATCTCGAACGGCTCGAAGAGAGCAGAGGGGAGTTCCATTGTGCGAAGAGAGCAAGGTAAGGCTGCCAACTTATGTTCTTGGTCGGGCGAAATGGTTGTAATTATCTGCCGGATGTACAATGTCTAAGACTGAATGCTCAATGCCACGATTTTTCCAATTTTTCCGATATATTTCCCACTGTTACTGGTTTTTTAATTCTTCTTGTTTTCTTTTTGAAATGCAACGCCATGAAAGACTTGGCCATATCTTTTCTTTCTTTATGAAAAATAAAGGCATGGAAATGCAAGAATCAAGACGTTGTGCTATTTATAAGAATGAATTCGTGGGGGAAGGAATTGAAGAAAACTACTACATCTATTTTTGTTTGACCTTGCCCATGTCTTTGCTTCCCTTATGACTGAAACAATTGAGGGTTCTTTATGCATGTGTAAGTTACGAGACACCTACTTCAATGCACATGGAAAATAAGTCAATCAATGTTAAGTAAGCCTTTTAGTATTTGGTTTGTATGCCTAATAACATGAATTATTATATTATTTCATTATTTGTTGAGGAAAATTGCATATTATATTTATAGGTGTTTATATTTTGGAATTTGGAGTGCACTATTAGGTATGATTTTTTTTAGATTCAATAAAGATGAAACAAGTGTACTCTTGAAATTGATTTTATGGGCACAGTTCTAAATTCGAAATAAAAAATAATATAAAAAAAGAAATAAGTGCTATTTTGCAATAAAGAGTGTCAAATACTTGGGATATGTGATCAACTCACCACGAATTCAAATCAACCCATAAAATATAAAAGTATTTGGGGAATGGACTACTCCAAGAAACATTCTTGAGCTAAGGAGTTTCCTTGGTATAGAAATTTTCTATTATTTTCAATGACTACATGAAAGAGAATTTTCTTTGCAAGATAGGAAAACTTTGTGTACATATAGATGAACACATACATAAGCTCATTTGGGATGCATACTTCAAATAAACAATAGATCATTTTAAAGTGTAGAATACTGTCACAGTACTTCCTAAGTATTTTTGTTATCCTTCACTCAAGACGGATGACGACAAGCATATCAAGTCTTTTGTGGTTTGTTCCATCATAAAGCCATTGAATCAATGAAAATGCTTGCAGTATACACCCTTTCCCATTCGAATTCAACCATGGGAATCCATTTGGGATGCATACTTCAAATAAACAATAGATCATTTTAAAGTGTAGAATACTGTCAGAGTACTTCCTAAGTATATTTATTATCCTTCACTCAAGACGGGTGACGACAAGTATATCAAGTCTTTTGTGGTTTGTTTCATCGTAAAGCCATTGAATCAATGAAAATGCTTGTATACACCCTTTCCCATTCGAATTCAACCATGGGAATCCATTTCCTTGGAATACTTTCTTGGATATCCTTTCACCAAAACCCAACATGATACAATCTTTGTAGTGGTTTATTTAAGCTCTCTAAAATTGTTTTTTTTCATTCCATGCAAAAAGACTATGATAATACAAAAGTATGCTTAGTTCTTCTTTAAGAATGTTTGGAAAAATTATGGCTTGCCGACTAAAATAGTATCTAACAAACATTCCATATTTATCAACACTTTATTGAAAACACTTTGGTAGCAACTCGACACAAAACTATCTACATCGATTATATTCCATGCTTAGAAAAATGGATAGAAAAAACTTGTGTTCATAATTGGTGGCAGAGTTGCTTTGCATGAAAAAAAAAATAGTGCAAAACATGGGATGAAAGTTTCTTATAAATTCATTATAGCTATAATCAAGAACACCGGTACAATTCTCTAGGAAAGAGTATGTTTGAAGTCTGTTATGGATTTCATCCCTTGATGTCTATTGCCTTAATAAATCAACTGAAAATTTTGAATGAGATAGAACATGAACATCAAGAAGTTGAAAAATCACACAATGCTAAAGATATGGCTTATGCAATTCACAAACAAGCATGAGAGATGTTGTATTGAGCTAGTGAGAAATTCAAATCGTAGCATGATATGCATTATCTGAAGTGTATCGAAAACTCTAGATAAGTCAGTCAATTCTTATTGACTACTAAATGAAGTAAAATTTGCTTGATAAGATAGGACAAATTTGTGTACCTCTATGTAAATACGTGCATACACTCATTTGGGATGCACACTACAAAAAAAAAACATGTAATTTTGGAGTGGAAAATACTCTCACATTACTCTATAAGTATTGATATTGTCTTTCACACAAGATGAATGTCGAGAAGTATATCAATTCATGTGTGGTTTGTGACATCATCAAGCCATTAAATCAATGAAAATGGTTGTGTACACCCTTTCCCGTTATAATTCAACCATGGGAATCCATTTCATTGGACTACTTGACTAGATATCCCAACACCAACAACATGATACAATCTTGGTAGTGGTTGATAGATTCCCGAAATGGGCTTTCCTCATTCCTTGTAAGAATACTATGACAACATAATATTCTGTGTAGGTTTTCTTCAAGCATGTTTGGAAACACTATGGCTTACTGACTAAAATCATCTCTAACTAAGATTCCATGTTTGTCAACACCTTATATAAAAAACTATGGCACCATCTGAAAACACTATTATCTATCCTGATCATGTTCAATGCTCAGCCAATAGAAATACAAAAGTTGTAAATCACAATGTGGTACAATTATTTATCATGCACAACCACAAGCATCATAGAACATGGGATGAAAGTCTCATGTACATTCATCATAGAAATACAAAAGTTATTTATCACAAGGTGGTACAGTTATTTATTATGCACAACCACAAGCATCACAAAACATTGGATGAAAGTCTCATGTACATTCATCATAGCTATAATTGAGCACATCAGTACAAGTCAACAGGATAGACTACGTTTGAAGTATATTATATATTTAATTGCTTAACACCTATTGAATTAGGTCAATCAACAAGTTCAATAAAGATAGACCACAAAAACTGAGAATTTAAAAAATAAATCAATGTCAAAGATATGTTTTGTGTGATTCAAAAATGATCATGAGAGGTGTTGCTTCGGTCTAGTGAGAAATCCAAATCCCAAAACGACATGCATCGTATTCCTCATTCATTCAAATTTTGGATCAGATGTAGTTGCATCTTAAGAAGAAAATATTTTTCAGATTTCATAGGAATACCAACACTTTATGATATGGTCCTTGCATTATTCTTGAGAAAGTTCGGGAAAATAATTTTAAGCTCCACATTCCAACATATATGAGTTTGCATCCTATAATCAATGTAGACTTCATTTGACTGTATTTTCCACCACTTTTATTATAGATAAACTTAAGTATTAAATATCTAGAAGACATCCATACATATGTTCAATAACCCCTTACCACCAACACCATTGTTGGAAATTAAGAACACCACACAAAAATGCAAACAATTCCCATGTCTTAGGTGACCAAAGCAGGTTAAATCCTAGCTCAAGGAAAGTGATATCCTCTCACCAAATTGGAGCAAAATTTTACTAATGTGATTAGGCATGAAATTGGGACCTTTGCGACATAACATGGAAGGTTTAATCCATTCTAGGGCTCTATTGGTGCCCTAAACAAGTTCCTAGTCCCATTCAACTCCTTGGTTTGATCTGAGTCAAATTGAGTCGGTTGAGCCTACAGATCTAACAATATATAGAATATGTTGACGAACACAATCTTATACAATATTTATTCATCATACATGCCCTATGTAATTTAATGACTCCAACGCATGTGAGATGAATTTCTAAACAATCAAAAGGAATCAAGAAGATTCGTTCAATGTGACAATAATGTCTCTTCATGTTCTTCTAGCCAATAGATGCAAAGAAGATGGTTGGTCTCCTCAATCACATTATACCTTCATCTTTCTAGAACTAAAACATGATCAGTAGAAACCCAAGAATCCCTCATATTTGTATATATACTTGTAAGCCTAAATATGAGAGGGTTTCTTGTTCTTAACTGCACTAAGATGAGTCCTGAAAGAGAAGGGTCAATTAGTTACTCGTGGTTCCTTCATTTGACATCTAATCATGCAAAAGCATATTTTTACTCAGTACGCATTGATACAGGTTGGTTGATGGGCTTAAGAGACTTATGACACATAGATGACTACTAAAAAAAACATGAACTTTCACCATTGGGGTTTCTCCATCATTAATTCTTGACTTGAATTTTCATGTGATTTGTAATGTCTTCTACTTTCAATAATTTTTGTTTGGTTATTATATACATTCGTCTCTTGTTCAGTATATTATTGTTCACTCCCACCAGAACAAATCTTGACTCATTCAATTGACTCCATTTTTCTCTTGTTGACTCCCTCGACGACATTGATAAAGTCAATAATGTTGGACTTACGATGATTGTTAGACTAAAACCCCCAGGTGTTAATCTCCACTACAATTTCCAGAGTTAGGATCTAAGGAGGTGGTTATTCCATGTTACGAAACTCATTGGAAGTGTTGAACCGAATTCCCAACAATCACCACCCCCCCGCACGAGTTGCGTCAGTTTCAAACAATTGACCTACATCTCTCATACAATTTGTTGTACTTATTACTGTTGTTAGAACAAAATCCCCACGCGTTAATATTTTCTACAATATCCATAGTTAGCATCTCGGGAGGTGGTTAGTTCATGTCATGAAACTCACAATACGTGTTGAACCCAATGTCCAATAAACATAGAGTGTAAAATATAATATCTAACAAAGAGAGGTCTCAATAACAAGGAGGGTTCAAACGATGAATCAAGGCTACTCACCATGTCGATTTATTATCATAACAAGCTTCCATCAATCCACTATCTCCTCATTATAATGAAATCAAAGAGATTCCTCTCTTAGAGAAAGACAATAGGATCATGGACGAGATCAATGGGCCCCCCTTGATGTTTATTGTGTTTTTTACTGAGATTTTTATTGAATTGAAGCTAGGACATATGCGATTTGCCACTATTTTTTTAAGAAAATTATATCTCATGTTATTATGTTTAAAGGAGACAAATGTTTAATCGAATTCAATACCAATGCAATTTTTATCACTAGTATTTGAGGAAATATTGTCTAAAATGAGCCTTTTTTTAATTGAAACTAGGACCAGGGAAATTTGGCACAGGGATTGATAAAATAAGATCTCATATGTATTATTTATTTTTCTCTTCACAGTTGAATGCTATTTTTTTCCTTGAATGCGTTGATCTACAGTTATTGTTCATGCATGATTTTTGCCTATTCTTTTAGGGAAATAAGCTATGAATAGGGCATCCCTATTGTTCTGTTCCATTTAATTTACGTTTCCCAAAGACATTTTCCTCCTCCCCACCCAAAATAACATTTCAAATCCCCCAGCATCATTTAGAACTCACTACATGCACCATAGGTTTTAGTTGCAAATGTAGTCAATGAAAGCATACATCAATCCCTAAGGAACCTTACGGGGACAAACTAAGGAATTCTACATCCCAAACTTAGGGTATCCTCCCTTAACTCAAGGATTGAATCAATTGTCTAAAGTGGAGTGGGAAGGTGCATCATGCATAACCCTCCTTAGCCTTGCAACCCTCTTTGAGCATCAATTGTTTATTTTATGAGATCCATCCATGCCTTAAGAAGAGAAAATAATTAAGGGGTACAACTTGAGGAACAATGGATCCAATAGACAAAAATATGGTCTATGTAGCCATTAACTCTCATCATCATCATCATCATCATTAGATATTGAAAATAATAATAATAATAAAATTAACAAATTTTAAAATATAATAAAAAAAAATGAAATTAACATATTGTGTTTATGATGTAATAACATATTTATTTATAAACAAAATTATAAATAGATTGATTGATGGTTGAAAATCTTAAAGAAATCTTAGAATAACATAAATTATTTACAGAGATTGAATAATTTGGGTGCCACCATGGTGTATTTGACGGTACTAAATCTATTTATGAATTTATAAATACAATTTGAACACTTATAAATTTGGATTTTTTGAAAACACCGAATCTCACAATAAAATAAAAAACATAGAATAAATCAACTAATCTCATTAAAAATATATAGAATTAATTGGCATAACTTGGTTCATTTATTTTCATTGCATTAAAACAATTCATCACTCTTCTCTTCTCATTATTATAGTCCACCTAAAGAGAGCACATCATCAAGAAAAAACATATAACTAATATGTCATGGTAATGGTCAAAGCACTCCATGGAGGCATTCATGCCTCCAACTCTCCCTTTATGTTTTGTCATTTAAACAATATTTTCTACAACATATGACATATTTGATATAAATATTTAAATCATTAAAATATCTAAAAATAATTAATGGCATATTACATACAGTATATCAATTTTTAACTCTATTAAAATAATGTAAATACATGAAGAAATCCATTAACCCAACTAAAACCCTTCAAATCCGTCATTGTCTCAACTAGGAACTTAGTCACTATAGTAGAAAATATATATAAAACAAGACAATCAAAATACAATGTTTGATATAAAACTTTCACATCATTAATTCAATTAATAAAAATTTTAAACATCAAGAGATGCATACACCCAACTAAAAGCCTTTTCACAATATATATCATATCTTTGTTGAATAGCCTATGTTCTTCCTTCCTATTCCTGGTAATGGTCCAAACACTCTATGGAGGAATTCATGCCTCCAACTCTCAATTTATGTTTTGTCATTTAAACAATATTTTCTACGACATATGACATATTTGATATAAATATTTAAATCATTAAAATATCTAAAAAAAATTAATGGCATATTACATACAATATTTTAATTTTTAACTCTATTAAAATATTCTAAATACATGAAGAAATCCATTAACCCAACTAAAACCCTTCAAATCCATCATTGTTTCAACTAGAAACTTAGTCACTATAGTAGCAAATATATATAAAAGAAGACAATCAAAATACAATGTTTGATATAAAACTTTCACATCATTAATTCAATTAATAAAAATTTTAAACACGAAGAGATCCATAAACCCAACTAAAAGCCTTTTCACAATATATATCATATCTTCGTTGAATAGCCTATGTTCTTCCTTCCTATTCCTGATGTTGATTGGCATTGCATCCCTTCAAATATGGAGGTAGATTATTGAAGATAAAGAGAGATGTTATAAGTGGTTAGCTAGAAGAGAAGAAAATGATAAGGGAATATTTTTCATAAAAAAATTAGAGTCTAATTAAATTTTAAAAACATTGATTTAATAGAAATGAAAAACTAACAAAATGGATGATGATTGCATTGTGAGGAGTGAGGTGGTCAATAGCCCAATACTAGGGAGATGATCTGGCTTAAGGTAATATACCACAAGGTAATAAAGAAAATAAAAATAAAATCATGTCGCTCACAAAATAAAAAATTATGAAAAGTAATTTAAAAAATGCAGTGAGTCTATAAGAGGGATCAAATATTTTTAGTATAATTTTTTCTAATTTAAATCTCAAAAAATTGCATCCCTCCAAGCTATTTTGTATATTTGAGTTTAACATAAATATATGTTGGTAATAAAATAAATGAGCTTATATTCATGTTAACTTTATAAACTACTATTAATCAAATATCTTAAAATTTAAACTCTAAAGACATATAATTGACCAACTTATCCAATAAATCCTATAGCATATAGTTGGTCACTCTTCTCCTTTTACATCCTGCACAAGAATCTAGAATTTTTCGAAACAAACAACAAACGACCAAAGAGGTTTAGTTTCCAATCTATTGGATGTAGGAGTATTCAGAGTGAAAAACCCAATGGGAAATAATTTTTTAGACTTAAACTTTTCTTGTGCCATTTGAGCAATGCCATGAAAGAGTAGCGCATGTCTTTGCTTTCCTTATTACCAATGAGGAGGTTCCAGTTCCAGAGGGATATGGGGAAAAGGCCTTACATAAAAATAAGTTGGTTATGGAAAATAGGATCATTGTTGATTCTATCAAGGATCACCTCATACCACAGGTGTCCTCTGTAAAGACACCTAAATCTATGCTTGATGCCCTAACCAAATTGTTTGAACGGAAGAACATAAACTGGAAGATGACTATGAGAAACCAACTAAAGAATGTGAAGATTTAGAATGCAGAAACAATTCAGTCTTACTTCACAAGAGTTTCTCAGATCAAGGAACAACTGGAAGCAGTAGATGAAGAAGTGGAAAATGCAGAGATTGTAATGACCACCTTGAATGGTCTCCCTAGATCATGGGACTCCTTTATTCAAGGGATCTGTGCTAGAAAGAAGTTAGTCAAGTTCAACATACTATGGGAAGAGTTCTCTCAAGAAGAAGCTCGGATAGCAGCTCAAGAAGAGAAGATGGGAAGTGAAGATCAAGCTCTCACGATACACTCCAAGAAAATCAAAAGAAGATCTCATCACCCTAGAGGTAAGCACTCTCACAAAGATAACACTAGAAAATATTTGTTTAAAATCAGATGTTATACATGTGATGAAGTAGGACACTTTGCAAGAAATTGTCCTAAAAGATAGAATAAGAAAAAGAGCAACAAAAGAACACATCATGCTCAAGCTGCAGAGGATGATGAACCATCCAAGAAAAGAATCAGATATGAAAGTGAAGATTCTTCAAGCGAGGAAGAATATGTTTTGATTTCCGCTCTCATAGGAAACATCACTCATGGAAGCAATGATTGGCTCATAGATAGCATGGCTTCCAAACATATGACAAGATTCAAGGAATCCTTTGTGAGACTATCAAAACATGAATCACCTCACAAGGTGAAGCTAGGAGATGACTACCAATATCCAATAAAAGGTAGTGGGGAATCCTCCTATACGCTAGACTCTAGAGAGTCTATGACAATGAAGGAAGTGTTGTTTGTACGAAGACTCAAGAAGAAAATCCTCTCCATATCTACATTAGATGCAAAAGGAATGAGAGTTGCATTCACAGATGGTCAAGTCATCATGTGGACAAAAGGAAAGACTATCGATGATGCAGTAGTGATTGGGGAATAAGAAGGAGGATTGTACAAGTTTAAGGGCCATCCAGAACAAGCCTTGGTCCATGACACAGTAGAGCCAAATGAACTTTGGCCTAGAAGACTTGCACATGTACATTACAGAGCACTACCTCTTGCAAGCAAAGCTGTTGAAGGTCTTCTAGAAATACAAGCAGAACATGATGGGGTCTAAAAAGGATGTGCGAAATGAAAGAATACAAAGAAGACATTTCCAAGTAGCGAAAGCAAAGCAAAAGGAACCTTGGAAATCATCCACTCCGATGTATGCGGTCCTATGTCATCAAGATCACTAAGCGGGTATGTATATTATGTTTCTTTTATTGATGAATTTTCTAGGAAGACATGGATTTACTTGATGAAGAACAAAGACAAAGTATTCAGCAAGTTCAAGGAATTGAAAGCCTTGATTGAGAATCAAACTGAAAAGAAGATCAAGACCTTTCGATCAGATAATGGCGGAGAATTCACTTCGAATGAATTCAAAGAGCTATGCAAAGACTCAGGGATTAAGAGGGAGTTGTCTACTCCTTATAATCCACAATAGAATGGGATTGTAGAAAGGAAGAATAGAACTATCATGGAAGCTACAAGAGCAATGCTTCATGATCAAGATCTTCCTATGCATCTTTGAGCAGAAGCTGCCAGAACAGCGGTTTATGTACAAAACCGTACTCCACACAGAGTACTTGAGAACAAGACTCTTGAAGAAGTCTTCGCTGCCAAGAAACCAGAAGTCATCCATCTCAGAATATTCAGCTGTCCAGTGTACATACACATTCCAAAAGAGAAAAGGACTAAATTATATCCTTCAGGAAAGAAGGGTAAATTTGTGGGATACTCTGAAATCTTGAAGGCTTACAGAATATATTTCCTAGGATTCAAGAAGATTGACATTAGTAGGGATGTGACATTTGATGAAGACACAGCTTACAACAAATCCAAAAAGAAACCTACTGAAGAATCTGAAGAAGCAGAAGCACCAAGAATTCATGATACAACCATGATTGAAGAAGCTCAAGAAGAAGATCAAGAATTTGAAGAACCACAAAGACCTCTAGATCCACCTCCAAAGAAGAATCCTCATAAGAGGAAACCTGCTTGGGTAAAAGAAGTTATCGAAGGTGTAGAATGATGTGGGGCTCCAGAAGAGAATCACAGAGAAAGAAAAAGGACCAGATCCTACTCCGGGTATGTAGCATTACTATGTGATTTCATCGATAAAGAACCTTCCAATTATGAAGAAGCGGCATAACGAAAAGAATGGAAGGATGCTATGATCGAAGAATATCAATCGATCATGAAGAATGATGTTTGGGATGTTGTCCCAAGATAAGAAGGGAATTCAGTTGTAACTTTCAAATGGATATACAAGATCAAGCATGTTGTAGATGGTAGCATAGAGAAATATAAAGCAAGATTTGTCGCTCAGGGTTTCTCCCAGAAAGAAGGAATAGATTATGAAGAAACCTTTGCACCTGTAGCCAAATACACTTTCATCAGATTAGTACTTGCTCTGGTTGCAGTGATGAAATGGAAGATACACTAAATGGATGTCAAGACTACTTTCTTGAATGGTGTATTGGAAGAGGAAGTGTATGTAGAGCAGCCACGCGGTTTTGAAACACATGACAGAGAGTCTCATGTATGTAGATTGAAGAAAGCCCTGTACAGTTTGAAACAGGCACTAAGGACATGGTACGAAAGAATTGACAGCTTTCTATTCAGTTTGGGCTTTACCAAGAGTAAAGCAGATTCCAACCTTTACTACAATGTTGAAGATGGAAACCCAGTGATGCTCCTACTATACGTAGATGATCTGTTTGTGATAGGTATGGATGGGTTGATTGCTGATACGAAGAGAAAGCTTGCTACCGAGTTCGAAAGGAAGGACTTGGGTATGATGCATTATTTTCTAGGCATGGAGGTGTGGTAGAGTACGGATGGAATCTTCCTTGGAAAAGGGAAGTATGCAGTAGAGATCCTGAAGAGGTTTGGGATGATGGAAAGCAAAGCCATGGCCACACCTATGGCATCAAACCTGAAGATATTGAGCAATACTTCATCAGATTCAGTTGACGCCATGATGTATCGTCAGATGATTGGGTCCTTGATGTACTTGATGAGCATGATACCAGATATTTCCTTTGTTGTGAACACCTTGAGCTAGTTTCCGACATATCCGAGACATGTTCACTTGATTGCTGCAAAGCATATTATGAGGTACCTGAGAGGTACAATTGATTATGGGCTCAAGTAAGATGTGAATCAGAATATTAACCTTGAGGGTTATGTTGATTCAGATTGGGCAGGTAGTGCCATCGATAGGAAGAGCACTTCAGGGTGTTGCTTCAGTATGGGATCAGGTGTGAATATCTCTTGGTTTAGCAGGAATCAATCCTGTGTGGCACTGAGTATAGTTGAAGCAGAGTATGTCGCAGCTTGTTCAACTAGTTGTGAGGCAGTATGGTTGAGAAAGCTACTATCTAATTTATTTGATCTCCAGTTTGATGCTACTTGTATACATTGTGACAACCAGAGTTGTGTGAAGTTGTAAGAGAATCTAGTGTTCCATGACAAGTCAAAGCATATCGAGATCAAGTATCACTATATCAAGGATATGGTGCATAGGGGAGCAGTGAAGCTCTAGTATGTTGCGATGGATGATCAGATAGATGATGTGTTGATGAAGCCATTGGCTAGAGTGAAGTTTGAGTATTTTAGGGAGAAGCTTGGTTTTCTCCAGATCGAGGTCCCTTCCAAAGGGAAGTGACGAGTTCGGAAGCCATTCTGACGAATAGGTCAGATATAAGGGCTGAGCCATTCTGTCATGGTGAGAGGATTTTGTTCCTTCGATGTCAGATATGAGTGCTGAGCCATTCTAATGTGACTGTAGGATTGGTTCCTACACGATGAGATATAAGTGCTTAATTACATTCTTGGAATGGAGGCACCTGGTCAGTTACCAGGAATACTCAGTTTGGGACTGAGATCCATTCTAATGAGTAGGTCAGATGTAAGGGCTGATCCATTCTGTCATGGTTAAAGGGTTAGGTTCCTTCCATGTCAGATGTGAGTGCTAGCCATTCTAACGAGCAGCTCATATGTAAGGGAAAATGCCATTCTCTATGAGAATGGAGGCACCTGGCCAGTTACCAGGTAGCTGAGTCCGAGACTGGGGGCCATTCTGATGTGATTGTAGGATTGGTTCCTACAAGATCAGATGTGAGTGCATGAATTTCTAATGAGTAGGTCAGATGTAAGTGCTGGCCATTCTGACGAGTAGGTCAGATGTAAGGGCAACTTCCATTATCCGGGAGAATGGAGGCACCTGGTCAGTTACCGGGTAGCTGAATCTGGGACTGGGGGCCATTCTAATGTGACTGTAGGATTGGTTCCTACAAGACCATATGTGAGTGCATGCCTTTCTTACGAGCAGGTCAGATGTAAGTGTTGAGCCTTTTAACAGATGATAGTAGTTGTGTCCTATCATGCTGATGAATGTGAGTGCTGACCCTTTCTGATGTGATTGTAGGATTGGTTCCTACATGATTAGATGTGAGTGCTGGGCATGCCTTTCTGACGAGTAGGTCAGATGTAAGTGCTAGGAGGGCCATTCTGACGAGTAGGTCAGATATAAGCACTGAAGAAGACCTACATGGTGGCTAAGCCTACAACTAGCATGAAAAAGGGCTAGCTCTGTAGAACTTCCTGTGATGAGAAGAATCATGAGATAGCATAGATGATGATGACCCAGTGATGATCCAAATCAAGCTATGATTCAGATCTAGTTATGATGTCTCCGAGATGATTCAAATCCAGCAATGATGATCTAGATCCATTGATGATCCAGATCCAATGATGATATCCAGTGATGATCCAGATCTAATGATGATATTCAGTGATGATCTAGATCGAGTGATGATCCAGATCCAATGATGATCCAGATCTAGTGATGATGATCCAGATCAAGTGATGATCCAGATCCAAAAATGAAACCTATGGATTGATGCAGGACTCGTCAATGGTGGTCTTGGAGTTATACAACAAATTGTATATAACCCTGGAAGTTCGCCTCCATAACCACCCACCTGTGTTTTAATAAAATTCGATAATTATGTGGGGGTACCATGGGATGAATTGTTTCCTCAAGTGGTTCCTATTACATCTATCGAAAGAGGTAATAAAAAACAACTTCCATTGAAACTCGCTTGGGGTTTAACAATCCATAAGTCACAAGGATTGGCATTGGACAAAGCTACTATTAATATTGGAAAGCAAGAGAGACAGGGTATGAAATTTACAGCAATATCTCGAGTTAAAGATTTGGTAGGTCTACGATTTCAACCTTCCTTCTCATTTGATCGATATGAGAAGATGTAAAAATTGTTGGGTGTGAAGATAAGAAAAGATGAAGAAGATAGATTCAGAATGATCACGATGTGAACCCTATTTTCATTTATTTAATCCTTAAAAAATTATTGTCTCTATTTTCTAGTTTAATAATTTATTCAATCCTTATTACTTATTACTTAAATCGAGATAACCCTCGAAATTCTATCTGTGTTTTCAACTTATCATGTTCCTTACAATGTTGATCAAACTCCAGTTTTGTGTCACTGCCCATGAATGAAACCAGCATAGATCCAAATCCTAGGCTCTGTAAGCGTCGAGAGGGATCAAATCTCCCGAGGTGCAAACCTCTTCTCAGGTATTGTACTCAAGGAGGTTTCCACCTCGAGAGATTTGATCCCTCTCGACACTTGATAGAGCCTAGGATTTGGATCTAGGCTGGTGATAACCACATCTATAACTATATTAAATTATAGTTAAATAAAAACTAAAAAATATAAAATTGTTATAAAGAGATTGGACAACATTTAGCCCATTACAAAAATAAATAAAGGAAATCAAAAATTAGTAATCGAAAATGTTGTGTTTCTTTTAAATACTTATAACCTCAATATAAGTGTATGAATGCCGAAAAGTATGATATACTTTATATTTAAAACTATGTAGAACTAGAGTGAATTTAAATTCCCGTAATAATAAGTTGTCTATAAAGAAAAAAGCAACACTTCCTACACGATATTCTTAACTGAACTTTACTCAGTAAAATTTGATAGACTGAAAAGCATTGATACAAAGAATAACAACTCCAAATACTAACTTTGGATAATAATAAATAATGGTTAAGCTTAGTTAAAATGAGCTAAAAATGAAGAAGAAAATATGAACTAGCTGTACACAAAACGGTTTGAATAGTAAGTTAGAGAAAGGAAAAGGTACCCAATAGATAAAAATGGGGTGAAAAGTTATGTAGGAAAATTCTACAAGAAATAAAAATGTAGAAAATATGGTAAAAGTAAACAACAATACTATGTAAATAAATTCAATAAATAAGAGCAAATCAAAGTGTAAAACTATTTAAATCTTAGAGCTATCTAATCTTGTAACAAAATTCCTTTTGATTATCAAAATCTTACAAGACAAAAACTTACAATTCTCTTCAATCGAGAAAGTTGATTTTTTTTTTTTATGATTTGAGGTAAGTCAAAATTTGGGCAATAGTCCTTTTGGCATTGTTCCACCATGCATGGCCATGTGTCATGCTAAAATTCTTCTTAAAATTGAATTTTGGTAGCATTTTTATCAAATTCGCACATAAAGCATGAACTTACTCCCTTGAGATTTAACATCCAATGGACTGAAAAAACAGGAAACAACAACAGTATGGGAAATTGAGAGGCTGAAATTAAGGAGTATTTTCCCTTGTGCAACATAGGCATAAATAAAGGAGAGGTCAATTTTACATCTACCTATAAATTAACATTTCAGGATGACCTAGTGACTGACATGTACAATGTGATTGACTACAAACAAGTTGTAAGCAAGAAGTAGATTTCGAGAATAGAGTCAAGAAGGAATCTATTCATTGACGTATAATGAAGAATACATGAAATTAACATTTAGGATGACCTAGTGACATGTATAATGGTATTGACTAAAAACAAGTTGTAAGCAAGAAGTAGATTTCGAAAGTAGAGTCAACAAGGAATCTAGTCATTGATGTATAATGAAGAATACATGACTCACTTGAGTAGATCAAGTCCATGATTGGATTTTCCATTACACAAGTAGTTTTACTTATAATTTATTGCCTTATTCTCTTGGTAAATGGTTCACATAATTTAAGCTTTATTGTCTAAGATGACCATTCAAGTTATAATTTTTTTTTTAAATGGTGGTTCACTAAACTACATCAATGGGAAATATGCCGACACTCCTTATTCAGAAGAATGAAGGTATGTCTAGAATTATATGGGCCACTACTTCATTATATAGTTAGTACATAGGGGCTCAACGAAAGCATCATGTCTCTTACAAGAATTGAACTTAGGTGAAGTAAAATCATTCTTCCCAACCACGGAGACCACATTCAATGGACAAAAAAATTACTTATTTTAAAACAAGTTGTTAAATACTCTTAAATCACCTTCCATTCAAAACATATCAACACACCAACCAACATAAATCAAATCACTCTCCATTCAACACCTTTGAACACACCGAACATCATAAATCATAAGACAACTTTCCCTAGATCGCTTTTAGGCTGAAGTGGGGTACTACAACATGAATCTAGAGATGGAGACAACTTTCCAAGCTACTCGGGGACAAAATGGGGTATAGAAGCATCACCATGCTTGACTTGTGACTACTCCCCCTTGTTCCAATATCTCTTATACAATAGGAGAGGTGAAAAACATATCCCTATCATAGCGAGATTTCAAGCATCCGGTAGTCACATAGCACAGTTTCTATGGTGCTTCTCAAGGTCGCATCGAAAATTGATTGTGCTCCAAGAATTTTATCATTCCAATGTCTCAATGTCGGCCCTACATGATAGTGGAGAAAACCTATATAAACATCCATTCAGGATGAGAACAAACCATAACTCTAAAACTTTGACAGTGCGTTTTTTATTTGATTGTGGAGCGAGCTAAACTCTAAAGTATTTACACTATTTTTTCGGCTAATATTTTGACCAAAATCCGACCAGAATTGTTAAAATGGTCTCTAGTTCGAGTCTGTTGACGCTTATGTCGAGGAAATATTTCTCAAAACTACGTGAAGTAAAATGACGAGCAATACATGTTATGCATTGGAGCATTTAATGCGACGGCGGTCACACTGTCCGCCGTCGGATCGCTCTTTGGAACGGATCCAACAGTGGATAGTGCGACCGCCGTCGCATTAAATGCTCCACTACATAACATGTATTGTTCGCCAATTAAAACAGGTACTTATGAACTGTACAAGTGAAGTAAAACGCGCACTAACGGGGTGTGTGGCAGGCAACCTTTCGAATAAGAAAGCGGGGAAGAGACAACATGAGATAAGTATTTCTGTTTCCCCTCATCGCTATGTGGTAACTCCAACTTCCAGCAACTATGGCGTTCTGGGAAAGGACTCTTCTCCTCGAGCAGAAGTGAAATGCAAAGCCAAAGAAGAAAAGAATCAAGGCCAGGTCGATGTGAAGAAAAGCTTGAGTTGGACAACCAACTCAGAGCCATATCCCATAGAGGAACAGAATGCAGGGAATAGCAATACAGAAGACCAAATGGTTACTACCATCAATGTATGGGAGCTGATGGCTGGCATCAATGATATTTGAGAGTTCCCTGAAAAAAAATATGTGGAGAAACAGTCAATGTTCTTTAAGAAGGAAAAGAGTTTAGACCGTACTATTACAGAAATCGATGCTAGGGTTCCAGGTAATGCGAGAGAAAATAAGTATTTTGGTAAGGAGAATACAAGGCCTAGTAAGGTGAAATATGGATTTGGTCTCAGCAGTTTATCAGGAGAAATCCATTTCAACAAGAATAGCAGTCCACTTGGGGAAATTGATTTCAACAAGACGAGCAGTGCTCTAGCTGAAATCGATTGCAACAAGTATAATAGTCAGCTGGAGAACCCAGCTGGAGACTTTGATGAAGAATGTGGGAACATTGAGAAAAAATGCCCTTTTGAGCACGTAGTTGGAGACTTTGATGAAAAATGCCCTCTTGAATCTGATAAAAACAAGGACGACTTACTTGGAAACATTGAGGGAAAATGCCCTCTTGGAGAGCACCCACTTGGGAACTTTGAGGAAAAATTCCCTCCACCAGAGCACCCACCTGGGAAATTTGCGGAAACATGCCCTCTTGAAGAGCACCCACTTCAGAACTTTGATGAAAAATTCCCTCTTGGGGAGCACCCACATAAGAACTTCGAGGGAAAATGCCCTCCTGGAGAGCATCCACTTGAGAACATTGAGGAAAATTGCCCTCCTGGAGGGGCTAATGCTGTGGTTCTCTATACCACTACATTGGGGGTTATCAGGAAAACTTTTGATGACTACAAGAATGTGAGAAATGTGCTTGAGAGCTACGGGATTTCTATTAGTGAGAGGGACTTATCCATGCATCTTGAGTTCGGAAATGAGTTGAGGAAATTGATGGGTGGTAAAGTTGTAACATTGCCCACAGTGTTCATCAAGGGCAAATACATTGGTGGTGCTGAAGAGGCCCTTCGCCTCCATGAAGAAGGTAAAATGGCCGACCTTATAGTAGGGATTCTGAATGGTATGGCAGGCAAGATCTGTGATGGGTGTAGAGGGTTTAGATTTGTGCCTTTCTTGCGATGCAGTGGAAGCTGCAAGCTTGTGACTGTGGCTAACCAGTTTGTAAGGTGCCCTAAGTGCAATGAGAATGGCTTGATTCAATGCCCTGCTTGTTGCTAATACCATTTTGGTTTCACCCTTTCATTTCATACCATACCATATAGATCAAAATTTCTTGTTTTCCTTAACCAATATTATTTAGAGAAATAAATAGTTCCTCCTTGTCATTGATTTTTCTATTTCTAGTACAAATAAATTAATCACAATTGCACAATTCATTCAGGTAGCTAACACTATAATCGTTTGGCTAGCTGGAAATAATATCTATTAAGAAAAAAAATCAAATTAAGGTATAGTGATGGATATTTCTAATTTTCAATTTCGTTTACTTTTGTGGTGGGTGACAAACTTTAAGTTTGAATTACATTGACTTTTAGAAAGGTAGGCTATAAAATTAGGTTCTAAACTAAAAAAAAAGGTTAGGTTGCTCCATATAAATAAAGTGCACATTCCTCTCATTTGTAACAAGAGTATGGGTTCAAACATGATCTTATTACTTTTCATCTTGGTTGAGAGGAGCTTCTAAGGTTTGCGCAGTTATTTTTTGGCATGTTTCTATTCTTTGAAGGATGATTGATGGATTTCTAGGGTTTTGCTATCTCATGCAAGGTTTATTGAAAAATAGTTGTGATAACTCGTGGTTAAAAAACATCTTAGGTTTGTATTTCTCTTTTCTTCATTCAGTGGGTAAGATTTTCTAATCTCTTTTCTAGCATTGCCTCGTGTGCACCTTGGCAAGGTGAGTTAGGTTTTATTTTACATATTGTTAAATTTTTCAGAGACTTTCCTCTTCAAGTGGATCTCCATAGTGGCCCTTGGAATTCATTGTTTTCGCTAATTAAGCTAAGGACTACTTTAATTTGCCTAGGGTTACTTTTCCATAATTCCTATCAAAATGATACTATTCCTATCTTCAAACTTGGATTTTGATACGAACTTCGTTTCATATCGTTAAATTATTTTTATACTAAAAGTAATACAAAACATAATTCATTATTTCCCTAGTACAACGTATACAGACAAAAAGATATCATAGAAGAATATTTGAATTCTTCATAATATAAGACATCTTCAACTGATCCAACAACTTTTATTGATAAGCTATCAACTAGTGTATTGAGTTCCCTATAGACATGTTTGAAGGGGATCTTATGAAAAGAATCAACAAAATGCAGAATATTCTAGCACCATTGATCCAAAATAACAACATGGAGTGAAGCTTCACATGTAGCCAAATCTATTGACTGTGGAATCTATAGAAACCTTTAGGGACGTATAGCCTCCATCAATGGAAAATTTTAAAAATCCCCATAGTGCCAATCATACATATCTATATTTAGGTCCTCATCTACAACCTATCCATAACATAAAATAATTCTCTTTATGGAGTTTTCTAACCATATCTCCACCACATAGTTCATTCTTCAATGCGCCATCAACATAACCACATGGATCCCCTTCCATAGTACTGGGATATTATAGGATACAAGACAATCTTGGCACTAAATCATTGGGCAATTCCGTGAAATATCCCAGTATTTTTAAGCCCACCATTACAAAGAATGGAAATTTTTTTATATTAAGGAAATTCGTTTTATTCATTATACAAAACTCTTTTATAAGGATGGAAGATACCGTATACCATAAATATGAATCCCATTGAGAACCTCTTACCAAATGTTTTACAAAATAAATAATTGACAAATAAATGATTAATATTTTCATCAACAATTTTGCAAAAGACATAAATAGTTGGTCCATCAATACCTCTTTTGTTTAAATGATCCCAGTTAGTATATGATTCTCCAAACAAAGCCAAGAGAAACATTTCAGTTTTAATGGAAAGTACCCTCTCCACAATCTCTTATACCGCCATTTATCTTCATTTATAATGGAAAAAAACAAACATGGCTTCACAAGCACAATTTGCATTAACATAACCTATTTTTTTATTCCACCACAAAATGAACGTCTCTTCCTCATCCTTGAGTCTAATACAAATACGACTTATACCTTCAATATAAGTAGATATACCATTGGCAAGCCTCCATTTCAAGGTGAAAGTATTGGCAAGCCTCCATTTCTAGCTTTGGATCAGGTAATTACAAATGAGGCATCATCTAGGGGGATGAAAATAGTATATGTTGATGACAATTCTGATGTTGATAAGGAATTCTTCAAATTTATCATTTATATGAATCTTTTTCAAGGATGTGGCATGAGGTTAAAAGAATAAGGAAGAAATAAGTAGGATCAAATGTTTATTTTTTGAAGAGATAGAATGAAATATAAATTAATATGTACTCTTATCAATTAAATATTAGAGGTAGGGAGGACTATCTTCCCAACTTTATGAAGTGCTCTACAATTTTGTTTTTCTTTATTTTGATAAAAAAGATTAAACTAAACTTGTGTAACGTAAAATTTATCAAATCTAAACTCAAGTATGAATATTTTACACGATCAACATTCAACAATAATTAAAAATGTCATATAATGAGGCTTATATAATATAAATATGAACTTATATAAATATTTAAAATATAGAATATAAATCTTAAAATTTTCGTAATTCCACACTTTTTCATAAATCTATGCAATTTATGTGTCCTTGAGTAATACAAGATTATGATCTCTTTTTTCATAAATCTATGCAATATATGTGTCCTTGAGCAATACAAGATTATGATCTATTGTGCATAACATTTTCTATTTTACATGACTTAATGGAATCACCATCAAACTTGCTTAGTTATATATATTTGATTTTTTTCCAAACTTTAAGAGTTGAACATAAATTCAACCTCATCCAACAACATATAGTAATTCAACTTTATTAAATAATTCAATATATTTTGCTTGGCTTTTGCAAATTCATATAATGATAAAGTTTGCATTGTCATAAAAATTTTCTTCGACCAATTTTTTTAATAGCGGTAAGTCAAACCCATTGATTTGCACCCAATTATTGAACAATTATCGATTAACTTGTGATCTTGTCACATTAACTGCCCCCAACTTGTACAGATGGTGACGGTGATGGTGAAGACTTGCTAGCTTTGTTATGAGACTCTTCATATCAAGCAATGTGTGGGTGGGTATCTTGTATTCAAGGAGCTTCTTTTCCAACTAGTGGATTTGAGAGGCATCCTTAAGGTTGTCAAAGTTGTTATTCCCACACTTTTTCACCAATTCAATGCTTGTCATGTGGGTGTTCAAAAATTGGTCGTTTTGGGGAGCATTTTATTCAAGAAATAGATCTAGTTAAACAAGGCCTTTTATGAGCATCCCAACAATAAACAATTCTTGAATACCTACCACTTAAGCTCTTGTAATTAAAATTGTTGAAAATATTCTAGGAGAATCAAACCATGAACCCTGAATTTTGTGTAAACCCTAACCCAATATCAAATTTGCATTTTTTTATCAATATTTTTAAACCCATTTTGTGTGTATTGCAAGGAATTTTGTGGAGATAATTATTTATCATGAAAAAATTTGAGATAAATCCTTGACATTACATGTCTTTGGCATTTAAACCAAAAACATATCTAGTTTTTCATTACCAACCGTGTTTCCTCATTAGATATAGATTCAAAGCCCTTAAAATTGTGTTCTCTTTGCCTCAATATGCCCTGAAAACAATGCAAATCCTACCCAAGACAATGACACAAACGCATACAATACATGTATATAGATCCACAAACAAAGAGATATATACATAGTTGGAAACATGGTATTTTTTAAGGATTCTAATATTATACTTAAGTAGAGTATTCTAGGAGATTGTTTTGGATTGAAAATACATGTTTATAGATAGGTAGGCGAATATTAAATATGGAACATAAAATTAACACTGAAATGTATAAAGTTTGGAGAATATTATAATAAAAAAACATATTTTACCTAAATATAGGTGATATTAGACACCAAATAGCGAATCTATTTTTTGAAAAAAACCTCAAAAATAGCCAATTGGCGAAATTTCTCCACTA